>BGPR01038466.1:0-14695 GCA_013235015.1 Araneus ventricosus | reverse complement strand
ATTTATTTTCAGCGATTTGTCTATTTTATTTTCCTGGATATGTTGCAGTTATACCGAAGATTATCTTGAAATTCCGTTTATTTAATGCATATTTAATTGCATTTATTTTCAGCTATTTGTCTATTTCATTTTCCCGTTAATATTTCATTTTCCCGGATATATTGCAGTTATACCGCAGATTATCTTGAAATTCCATTTATTTAATGCATATTTAATTGCGTTTATTTTCAGCGATGTGTCTATTTCATTTTCCCTAATATTAGATCATCCAACAAATATACTGTAATTTGCGGAATATTTTCTTATTTAAATTTTATTTTAGATTACTTTCATTTAATTCCCAGTTATTTATTTTTGGTGTAAACTATCTATTGCGTTTTGCTATGCTCTATTTTCTTGTTAGAAGAAAGATTGCATTCTTCAGTCTCGTGTCTGAAGTATACAAAAATACTTGTCGAAAAACTGGAACTACAAATTACATGATGAATCTACAGGTTATAGACCTAACAGTCCGAAAAAACCTTATTTCGAATTATGTCTTTCCATCTGTCTTTGCATATGATGATTCAAACAAACAACGAGCTTTACAAATGAAATTTGATACGTCGTCTTTACACCAGGTTTGTAGATGTACAAGGAGTCTACAAATTGTTGTCGGTATTTCTTTACCTATTGGTGGCTCGTGAGGTCAGAAGCGAGAAAAGCTGCAAAAAAAATTCATCAAGAGAATACAATTTTAAAAGCTACTTTATCTCCAAGTAGTTCAAGTTTTTAAATTCCAAATCCAGTTGTGAAATTTCTTGCTTTTCAAACAAAGCAAATAACCAGCATATGACATTTTCTGTTAGTTTTACTAACAAAAATTGAAGTGAATGTTGATGTGACGATTCCTCTCACGAAAACAAAAAAATAATAATCGGAGCTTCACATGTACACTTCCCTCCTTGCCCAGTTCACTAGATAACTTTTTCAAAAATGAATATCAAATAATTCATATACAGAAATTTTTTTAAACAAAAACATATTAAATACATTTTTTTACTTTCTCGTATACGAAGTATACAAAGAGAAAGTATTGTAATCGTCAAAAAATTCGAATTCGAGATTTTGACGAATCTCCACGTTTTAGACCTTCCTGAGTCCGAAAAACACAATTTTGGAATTGTGTCTGTGTGTCTGTGAACACGATAACTGAAAACTATTAGAACTACGGAGATGAAATTTGGTATGTGGCCTTTAAATATAATTTGTAGGTTTCTATCAAATTTTGGACAAAATCCGTCAACGGGAAGTCTGTCTGTCTGTATGTTCGAAGTCATGCGAATACTATAACTCAAAAACTTGAATAGCTAGATGGATAAAATTTGGTACACAGTTTTATCGTCATGAATGTAGGTCCGTATCAAATTTTGGGCCAACTCCGTCAAAGGGTTGACTATCTCTCGGTCTGTATAATTTACTATTGAAACCAATGCGCATGCGTACTGGAAGCAATCTTCTGTGCACGCGAAAGGAGCGAATTACGTCAGTTTGTCCTTGAGACTGCAAGAGTGAAACCTAGCAGTGTGCGATAGATGCGTTTTAATCGGTACGCATCTCTTTGAATATCACTATAATGAAAAACCTTCTGATCGTCATTGGATTCTGGATAACAGTAGGTTCGAATTTTTTTAGCCACGCCGGGGAAGGAGAAACGGTACCTTTTGGGGGAACTATACGAGAAAGTTTAGGGGAGAACACTCCCGCTGGTTTTGTAAACACGCTGGTTTTGTCAGATGTATATCGACCTCCGAGGGAGGATATGATATTTCTTTATTGTTTTTCGCTTGTTGGTGTAAAAGAGCTCTGTTTTCTCAGTGCCACATACTGAACTAATTTCTAAAATGTGTTCGACTTTTTCTGTATACGTGTAATTAATTAGAATATTTTTCTAAATTCTGGTGCCATCATTTCAAAAGAGAAACTTCACATGTAGAATGCAAAATAATCCTGGTATGATCGGAATTAACGCGACTCATTTCGGCTTTTGTTTTCATAAATATATAGAGTAGATATAATCTTGAATTCGTTTTAATCATTACGCTACATTTTACTTTCCTTGAATGTGATTTTCGCAAGAAAGCGATGAAAAATTTTTTGCGGTTTTTCTTATTAGACTTTCTAACCAACGGGAGGTAACCTCCCTTAAACTTTCTCGTATACTTCTCAAACATTTGTCATTTCCCTCCCCCCTGCGTGGATAAAAAAATCGAACCTACTGTAACCCAGAACTCAATGACTGTCAGAAGGTTTCTCATTGTAGATTATAGTGATAGTAAAATATTTAGGTGAAGAATCATATTGAAAGAAATGCGTATGTATTAAAACTTAGCAATATTTATTTTCTATCAAACTGTAGCCAATGCAAGCTCCGTGTCGGAGGAGAAAACAGGACCTCGTTCGTTAGTTTGCGCATGCGCAGAGATTGCTTCCAGTACGCAAGTAAAACAAGGACAAAGTGACGTAAACCTTCCGCGTGCACAGAGATTGCTACCGGTACGCATGCGTATGGAGAATCGGATAAGAAAAATTAATTATGCAATTTGAACGCCTTTTTCTTTACCGATTCAAACGAAATTTAGGCACAGATCTATAATTAATGTTAGCTACCATCATACCAATTTTTATTTATCTAAGCCAAAGGGTTTAGGAGATATAATTTTTAAAATTATGCGATTATACAGTCCGACAGACAGTCAACCCTTCGTCGGATTTCGTCCAAACTTTGATACGGACCTACATTCATGGTGATAAAATTGTGTACTAAATGTTATCTATCTAGATATTCGAGTGTTTGAGTTATAGCGTTCACATGAACGCGAACAGACAGACAGACTTCCCGTAGACGGATTTCGTCCAAAATTTGATAGAAACCTACAAATTATATGTAAAGATCACATACCAAATTTCATCCCCGTAGCTGTAATAGTTTTCGAGTTATCGTGTTCACAGACAAATTCCAAAATTGTGTTTTTCGGACTCAGGGAAGTCTAAAACGTGGAGATTCGTCAAAATATCGAGTTCGAATTTTTTGACGATTACAATACTTTCTCTTCGTATACGAGAAACTAAAAAAGGATGAATTTGAATTTTATACATCTAAGAAATATTCCCTCCGATACAGCTTAGTGTTCAAAGAAAGAATTTCTGGTATCCGATTCTTTTTTTTAAATTCCATTTCATTTCTTTTTTTAATCGAAAAATCGAAATAATCAGCAATCCAAAAACATAATCATAATCATAATCACATTGAGTATCTAATCTTCATTCTTATTATAGAACACTAATAGGTCTCTTATCATTTTCATTGAATAATCATTTTTTAAAACTTAAATTTAGGTTTGGAACGCAATGATTGGTGATGAATTCCTTTATTGAGAAAGTGGTAACTATAAAAGCCTTTCCCCTCCCCCCACCATCGAAGATAAGAAAATTACCTGTCGTTTAAGAAAAGTGAAAAGAAGTAATTTGCAAGATCTTTGAAAAGATGTCGCTTCCCATATCAGATGGATTTCTGATGCTAAAATAATAAAGTGACATCTTTATGAAATCTATTCGTAATTTTCAATTTTTTTTTCTTCCCGTTTTAGTGTAATTTGCATGGCCGATTTTTTTTCTTCACTCTATGAAATAAAGTGTGCATATTTTAAATGTCTTTGTTATTTTGACGTAGAAAGTTTTAATGATGATTAAAAAATATAATCTTATACCACGAAATCTGTCACGTCAGATCATCTGTTTGATAGTGCATTAAAAATGATGCAAAAAGTAGGAATGTTTAAATAAATTGAGAAACTTAACTCTCCGTTACCCGGCATATCGTATGCATACGATACACGCGCAGGCAACATCTGTTAGCTGTTTTTACCGCATAACAATTTGAATTTCTTACAAAATACTCATTTATATTATCATTAAGACTAATTATCATAGTTATAAAGGAACAAATTCAAAACCGGTTGAACATATCGTAGAAAATTTTATATCCCCGACATACATTCAGGGATGAAAATTATTGCTATTAACGGAGGGTTAATTTTTATCTGAAAACTTGTATCGGCATGAGTTGTGAGAAAACTTTCAGTTTTTGTTTTTGACGTGAAAACGTCTTTCCGCTCGTTACTGTGATAGTCGGTCGAACTTTCTCCTGTGACAAAATACCGTCAGATTTGAATCGCTAATACCTACGACACTAATAATGCGAAAAGAATGGTTGCCCCCACAACGGATAGATCGTGTCTGTAAGAGTTTGTCGCATAGTATTTGTTTTGCCTGTGACGTCATCGTACCAGTGTAGGCGCATGCGCGTGATTGTTACGAATTAGCTTTATGTAAGCTTATAAATAAGTGTAGCGTGGAAACGTGTTTAGCTAGGAGGTTGATTCTGGTGTCATTTTAAAGAGTATGAGGAGTATGACTAGGACTCAAAGTGATACAATAAAAATATTTATCCGAATATAAATAAAATTCGGCATTAAATTGAAAATTTCAAACTGTATGTTTTTGGATTATAACATGCAGAGTTTTCTTTCGATCTGTACGAAACTTACAGAATACTTGACAATACGTAAAAGAAACATTGTATTAAAACGTGAATATTACGGAAAATATGAGCATTTGTAGTAAATGTTTTACTGCGCATACGCGAAATGTAGTTCTATATACTGTCTACAGATGGCGCCATCAAAAGCTACTCTCAATAGAACATAAGAAAGGCGCAGTTCGGGTCAAAAGCCGTAGAGTTTTCGTGAAAACGTCGGGATAAAATCATAAAACAAGTGTTTGGTATTAATATGTAATTTAATTATCAATCTCTTTAATAAAATATTTACACAGAGTAGTATAATAGTTACAGAATAGTTAAATCACAAGAAACCACAGACCCTTGCTACATGCGATAAACTTGTGATTTATCTATTGTGTAACCATTAGTCACATTGATTCCATTCAATGGTTTCAGCAGCGACGTTTCCATTTCAGGGTTTAACCCAATGTTCACGAGTCATTTTCAAAACTCAAGTAATTGGAAGATGCAGTAAGAAACAAACTTTACGAAAACTCCGTTGAACTAGGCCTAGAATTAGTTTAGGCACGCTCATAAAAACTGTACATTTGCTCATGTTTTCAACATTGTTGACTGAAGAGCATAAATAAAAACTGCCCGTAGTTGAGAAAAAACGTAATTCACGTAATCACAAACCAAATAAATATTGTTCTTGCTTAGTTTCATTAAAATGTCAACATTTTATTAATGGATTAACCTTAGATCCGGAGTCACATTGATTCCAAGTCGCCATTCAATGGTCTCAGCAGCGTCATTTCCATTTCAGGGTTTAACCCAATGTTCTCGAGTCATTTTCAAAACTGAAATAATTGGAAGATGCAGTAAGAAACAAACTTTACGAAAACTCCGTTGAACTAGGCCTGAATTAGTTTAGGCAGGCTCATAAAAACTGTACATTTGCTCATGTTTTGAGCGTTGTTGACTGAAGAGCATTAACTCATCCTGGAGCATCAAAGGTGTCATCAGACCATTGTTCTTTTCTATCCGCCTTTAATTCGGGCCATGGAACTTAATGGCGGCGCGTAATACCTGCTTCATTCTCGCCTAACAGCGTCGCGTAATTGCCTCCATTCTGAACTCTTTGTCTTTCCAGCGGTAATTATGCGCGGCGCAGGTGAATTATAGCCTCGGACGGGGGGAGATGGCGGGAAAAAAGCATTAAAAGAGAATTTTCGGTGGTAGCATGTGCTGAAGGATGAGAGAAAAGTTTCCAACTTTGGAAAGTGGTTTTTGGAATTGCCACGTGACGTCGCATAAAAAGAACGGGATATATAAGATCGGTAAAAAAAGATGCATAAAACAGTTAATTTTTTATTTTACTTTTTGACGGCTTTTGCTTTTATTCTTTATCAAAATGTGCGAAGAGTGATTCATCTAATATACCTAGGTATATATGAATTCAAGATGGTTGTAAAGTATCTGTTGATGGAATCACGTTGAGTTAACGTTTTTAGAACAAAAGATTTTTACTTTCTCGTATACGAAGTATACAAAGAGAAAGTATTGTAATCGTCAAAAAATTCGAACTCGAGATTTTGACGAATCTCCACGTTTTAGACCTCCCTGAGTCCGAAAAACACAATTTTAGAATTATGTGTGTCTGTGTGTGTGTCTGTGAACGCGATAACTCGAAAACTATTAGAGATAAAGGGATGAAATTTGGTATGTGAACTTGAAACATAATTTGTAGGTTTCTATCAAATTTTGGACAAAATCTGTCAACGGAAAGTCTGTCTGTATGTATGTCCGAAGTCATGTCAACACAATAACTCAAAAACTTGAACAGCTAGATGGATAAAATTTGGTATACAGTTTTATCATCATGAATGTAGGTCCGTATAAAATTTTGGGCCAAATCCGACAAAGGGTTGACTGTCTGTCGGTCTGTATAATCGCATACTTGTTCAGTTTTGAAACTACTCCCTGCGCATGCCTACTGGTGGCAATGCCTGTGCAAAGAAGGGACGCTCCGAAAACTTGGCAGTTTGCCAAAAACCAATTCTAGCGCGATTTTGTAAGGAAGCAAACATTTAGGGAGTCTCGCCAGGTCCTGTTGCGCAAAATAATGTGCAGGGGATTTGAATTTGTTTTGATCCTTCAAACCACGCGTGGATCCAACTTTGGTTTACTTGCGACGGAAGTTTATTTGACGTCTTTTATTATTATAGTTTTCTCTACATGTGTTAGGAGTATACGAGAAAGTTTAGGGGAGACCACTCCCGCTGGTTTAAAAAGGTATTAATTTGGTTTAACACTACATTACTCTCTGTAATCCGACACTCGTTACTCCGACTCACTCACTAGTCAAACGCACCTGCTGGAACATGTTACTCGGTGATGTGTCATTCTTTGCTGTTAAAACTTGAAACCTTCCCCCTTTCACTACATTTTTCTATTGACCCTCTATAGTACGGACACTCTCTATAATCCGACAGGTGTCCGGTCCCATATGTGTCGGATTAGAGAGAGTCTACTATATTCTGAATGGCTGCCGTTGTTTCTTGTCGAAACGTTATATTTTCGTGTTAGGTACGTAGAACATTCTGCCTTTGCTGTTGACATATTATATTAACACGAACCATTCTGAACGCTGAACATTTTTTGTCACTACGCTTAATTCATATATCGGATTATATTCTTTTTTTGCGGAATGTGATTAATATGATAATTTCTTTTGTTTACCAAACAAATTGCTACAAGATCCATTGAAATTTTTTTGTTGAAACTCTTCTTTCATTAGTGTCTTTTGAGACCAATTTCACTTTTTATGAAGCTATCGAAACATTTAACTTTTTATAAACCGAAAAGGGACTACGCCTCAAATCAACTTTTCAACGTGTTCGGAAGAATCCGAACACGTTGAATAGTTGGTTTTCGGCCAAAATTTTCATTTTTTAATTTTTGATGTTTTGGATAGTTCATTCATTTACCTTTCTGAAACATATTTACTTTTGTCGGTACGTTAATTAGAAGATGAGATATTAATTGTTTTATAACAAACCGAAAACCGGAAGTGGGCGTTTAATTAACCGGAAGTTGTCATTTAAAGGACAGAATCCTGTCAAAAATTCTATTAAACTGCATTTTTTCAAGTTAATATGATGTTAGAATATTTTTAGGAATTTTTTTTTTAAAGTTTAGATACTTAATTTAAGTGCGTGGCAAAACTAAAATTTGATTTTTCTCAAAACTAGATTTTATGCATAATTTTCACACTTCAGACAGGATAACTCAAGATATTATCATTCGATTGTTGTGAAATTTTGTGAACACTTTCTTCAAATGTTTCTCTAGTGAATGTACTAGAATAATATATGTTGTAACAATATTTTTTAAATTACAGTCTTTTATTTGAAAAATGACATAAAAAATTTGCTGAAAATCTTATAATGATTGTTCGATTAGCTCTAAAATTTTTATTTATCCAAAGAATGTTAAGATTCTAGTACAAGCACTAGTCCATAGTATGTAGTTTATTTTAGTATCAGTTTTATTTGAATTATTACAAAAGTTTGACCTCTAGCGTGTTTGAAGTTTTGGGGAATTTCCTCTAAAAAGCAGCAGAAATTCAAGATTTTTGTAAATTTGTACTAATTTATACTCAAAAATCATACTCTAATATTAATCTTTATTAAATTCGAATCTAAAAAAAACATATTTTGGTGTACCTATTTGACAATTTTTAAAAAAAGTGCCCAGAACGTGTTCGGATACTTAACTGATTTGCTCGTACGTTCATCGCAAGATTGTTATCTCAAAGCTTATAACATTTACGGATGTTTTCATTTTAGGCATTAATTTGATACAAAATTGCAGAGATTCCGTTAAAATGTCGAGTGGTCTTGGGACAATTAAATCGGCACATTCTTAAAGCAGAAGGTATCATCTAACTGTACAATAGAAAAGAACCAAAAAATTAAGTAATTGATTTCTGCATTTGCTTTAGGTATGTTGTCATTCTATTGCTGGGAGAGAATCATTCCAAGACGCCATTAATTTGATACAAAAATGCAGCGATTCCATTAAAATGTCGGGTGATCTAGGGACAATTAAATTAGCACATTCTTAAAGCAAAAGGTATCATCTAACTGTACAATAGAAAAGAACCAAAAAATTAAGTAATTGATTTCTGCATTTGCTTTAAGGTATATTTGTAATTCTATTTCTGGGAGAGAATCATTCCAAGACGCCATTAATTTGACCTACCAAAAAAATGGCTTGAGATTCCGTTAAAATATCAGTGGTCTTGGGACAATTAGAGTAACTGTCTTAAAGCGAAGGTATCCTCTAACTGTACAATAGAAAGAACCAAAAAATTAAGTAGTGATTTCTGCATTTTGCTTTTGGGTATGCTGTCATTCTATTGCACAGGAGAATCATTCCAAGACCACCATTAATTTGTGCAAAATACCGCAGTGCAATTAAATAAATGGTCTTGGGACATTAAATCGGCACATTCTTGAAGCTGAGGAATGTCATCTAACAGTACAATAGAAAAGATCCAAAAAATTCAGTAATTGATTTCTGCATTTTGCTTTGGGTATGTGAAATTCTAATTTCTGGAAGAATGTTCAAGACATATTAATTTTGATACAAAAATGCAGCGATTCCATTAAAATGTCAGATTGTCTAGGGACAATTAAATTAGCATTCTTACAAAGCAAAGGTGTCATCTAACTGTACAATAGAAAAGAACCAAAAAGAATTAAGTAATTGATTTCTGCATTTTGCTTTAGGTATGTTGCTTGATTCTGTGCAGGAAGATCACATTCCAGAACGCCATTAATTTTGATACAAAATGTAGAAATTCGTTAAAATATCAGGTGGTGCTTGGAAGGTTGATTAATTAGCACATTCTTAAAACAGAGAAGGTATCATCTTTAAGCAAGAATTAGTAATTGATTTCTGCATTTTGCTTTAGGTATGCTGTCATTCTATTTGTGGGAGAGAATCATTCAAGACGCCATTAATTTGATACACAAATACCATGATTCCATTAGAAATCGAATGGTCTTGGGATAATTAAATCAATTCATGAAATTTGGAAGGTATCATCTAACTGTGTCTAGAAAGATCCAATTCAGTATTGATTTCTGCATTTTGCTTTTGGAGTGTTGTAATTCTTCTGGGAGAGAATCCGTCCAAGACGCCATTAATTTCATACACAAAATGTGGGGATTCCGTTAAAATCAGTGAATTCTTGGGACAGTCAGTCTCGCACATTCTCTTCATCAGAGGGTATCATCCAGCATGCAATGAAAGGAGACCAAAGATTAAGTATTGATTTTAATTTTGCTTTGGGATGTTGCCAATTTTATTTCTGAAGGAGAGAATATTTCCAAGACGCCATTATTAATTTGTTAAAATGTAGGGTCCGTTGAAAATGTCAGTGGTCTTGGGACAATTAAGAACCGCACAATTTCTTAAGAAGGTATCATCTAACTGTGAAAGAACAAAAAAATTATTAAGTAGTGGTTGCATTTTGCTTTAGGTATGCTGTCATTCTATTGCTGGGGAGAGAATCATTTCCAAGACGCCATTACGATACACAAATGCCGCAGTTCCATTAAAGTATCGAATGGTCTTGGGATAATTCGTGGCATTCTTAAAGCTGAAGGTATCATCAACTGTACAATGAAAAGTCAAAAAATTCAGTATTGATTTCTGCATTGCTTTAGGTATGTTGTAATTCTATTTCTGGAATCGTTCAAGACGCCATTAATTTCATACAAAAAAAATCTTAGAGATTCCATTAAAATGTCGATGGTCTTGGGACAATTCGTTCATTCTTAAGCAGAAGGAATAAACTCTAACTTTGTATGAAAAGAACCAAAAATTAGTATTGATTTCTACCCATTTGCTTTAGGTATGTTGTAATTTTATTTCTGGGAAATCATTCCAAGACCATTAATTTGTTAAAAATGTGAGATTCCGTTAAAATGATAAGTGGATGTGGGACAATTAAATTCTTTTTTGTCTTAAAACGGTATCATCTAACTGTACAGTAGAAGAACCAAAAATGAAGTAATTGATTTCTGCATTTGCTTTAGGGGATGTTGATCCATTTCTATTGCTGGGAGAGAATCATTCAAGACATATTAATTTGACAAAATACTTGAGAGATTCCCGTTCCATCGAGTGGTCTTGGGACAATTAAACTAACACATTTTTTTTTAAGCAGAGGTATCATCTATCTGCACAATAGAAAGCAAAAAATGAAAGTAATTGATTTCTGCATTTGCTTTTGGGGTATTTGTCCATTCTATTGCTGGGAGAGTCATTCCAAGACGCCATTAATTTGATACAAAATGTAGAGATTCCGTTCAAGTATCGAGTGGTGCTTGGGACAATTAAAACTAGCACATTTTTAAAGCAAGAGGTATCATCTCTATCTGCAATAGAAAAGAACAAAATTCAGTAGTGATTTCTGCATTTGCTTTAGGTATGTTGTCGTGTGCTGGGAGAGAAGTGTTCCAAGACATAAAATTAATTTGATACAAAAATGTAGAATTCCGTTAAAATGTCCCTAAAGGTGGTCTTTGGGACAATTAAATTCTGCATTCTTAGAAGCAGAGGGGTATCATCAACTGTACAATGAAAGAACCAAAAATTAAGTAATTGAACCTGCATTTTGCTTTTGGGTATCGGCGAAATTTTATTTCTGGGAGAGAATCATTCCAGACCTTACAGTAATTTTGATAAAATGTGGGAATTCGTTAAAATGTCGAGTGGTCTTGGGACAATTAAATTCACATTCTTAAAGCGAAGGTATCATCTAACTGTACAATAGAAAGAACCAAATTAAGTAATTGATTTATGCATTTATTTTCGGTATATTTGCATACTTTTTTTTAATATGATAATGGGAATTTATTTAGTTGAAAGAATTTCTAGTTCAATGAATCACCGGAAATATTGCATCTGCCCACCTTACTTACTGTAATAAAAGGGGTAATTCTCATCACTATCACATTATCACAGTATTTTTTTGCCATAGTTTTGTTGAATAGTCATTCTTGTTAACGTTAAGTGGAAGGGTATCGGTCACGTACGTACATATTTTTTACTTTTCTCATATACGAAGTATACAAAGAGAGAATATTGTAATCGTCAAAATTCGAACTCAGTTTTGACGAATCTCTGCAATCGTTTAGACCTCCCTGGTCCGAAAAACACAATTTTTAGTGTCTGACTGTAAGTATTGTTGTCTGTTTGTGAACACGTGCTCAAAAAGTAGCTTCGACAGGATGAAATTTGGTATGTGGGGTCTTTAAAGCATAATTTGTAGGTTTTCTATCGGCTTTTGGACAAATCACGTCAACGGAGTCTGTCTACTGTCTATGTTCGATGTCCTTACGAACGCTATAACTCAAAAGGCTGAAAAATGAATGGATACAAAATTTGTGTTTTTCATTTCATCGTCATGAATGTAGGTCCATTATAAAATTTTTGGGCCAAATCCGTCAACGGGATGACTACTGTCGGTCTGTATAATAGCATACTTGTTCTACTCCATGCGCGTGCGTAAATACCTGTACAAAGAAGGGATACTTTCCAAAAAACAGCAGTTTGCCCAAAATAATTCTGGCGGCGCGTTTTGTAAGGACGCAAACATTTAGAGCGTCGTTTCTAGATAACGTAAGTTTGCAGCAAGTTGATTTTATTGTCATGACAAATTGTTGCGTCAAACTGAAACGAACGCCCAGCAGTTCGCTTGGCGACAACTAACGCCACCCTCGCTTGCAATCAGGCTTTTACAGCAATTGTGGCTCAGCTTCCTTACAAAAGACAGCACAAAGGGTAAAATTATACTTTGTCTCTGTTTAAAAAAACATCCGATTTTTTTAATAGCATCCCTAGTTCGCCCTTCTTTTTTGATGATTCAATAATCAAATCATAATAAAAAAAAACTTTTATAAAAGAGTTTTTGAAACATCTTCAATCTTTTACTAAATGCCATCACTCATACCTTTAAAAAAAACTATATCCTTGCTTTTTTCTTAATGTTGAAATTTTAGCGTTTATAAACAAAATTAAACCAGAAACCAGCAGGAGTGTTCTCCCCTAAGCTTTCTCGTATACTTCCCCAAAGGTGCCGTTTCACTTTTCTGCGTAGTAAAATTCAGACTACTGTATCAGGAGATCAATGACTATCAGAAAGATTTTTTCAACCCGCAAGTGATTGAAAAAATATCTAGGCAAAGGTCAGAAGTGCGTACCAATTAAAACGCATCTGTCCGCGCACTACTCGTTTTGGATCAAAACTGCAGCAATGCTCCTTTCGCGAGCACAGAAGTTACGCATGTGTGTGGGAGACAGCCAGTTGGTTTCAATGGTAAGTACCGAGACCGACAAGACAGTCAGCCAGTGACGGATTTGGCCAAGAATTTTATACGGACCTACATTCATGACGGGTAAAACTGTATAAATTTTATCAATCTCAACGTTTCAAGTTTTTTGGTATAGCGTTCGCGCTGACCTCGAACAGCCTGAACAGACAGACGTTGTTGATTTTGTCCAAATTTGATGGGAAACCTACAAGTGTTTAAAGACCACATACCAAAATTTCATCCCGGCAACTCTAATGGTTTTCGAAGGTTGCTACAGACACACACACACGAACACACATAATTCCAAAATTGTGTTTTTCGAGTCAGGAGGTCTAAAACGTGGTTCGTCAAATCTCGAAGTTCAATTTTTTGACATTACAATACTTTCTCTTTTGTATACTTCCGTATACGAGAAAGTAAAAACAATCAATGTTTGTTGAAAAACCAAGCTTATACATTTTGTCCCATTTAACGTAATTACTTTTTGAACTCTATGCATAATTTATTCTACTAGCCAAACGTTGGTATGCTTGAAAATCGCTCTCTTTGACTTCAAATCTATATTCTTAACTCAAAATTATTGAAATCAAGAGGAGATTTAGAAATAAATCGTATACGAATCAGATGAACGACATTGAAATCTATCTTTTCCTCAAGGTTCTAATGGCTCAATTGTTACGCGTCTCCGCTTCCAGAACCCAGGAGGTCACCAGGTTCTATCAGGTTGTGTTCGTACTCTGTTTTTTTGCTATAATTTTAATGAGTTTGCACGGCAAAGCTTGTGACAAACTTACTGCAAAAGTTCGTTCATGTATCGAAACTTTCAGTGTTTTGCACAACTTACCTCTGTCATGACTCTAAAATTTGTGGCAAGCTTGCTACAAACTAAAATTACTATGGGTTTACATGAGTAGTAAGCAATGTCTGCCTTGCAAACTATTCATTTTCTCACACTGGAACTTACATTAGAAGTTTGATAAAATAAATAATGAAGTTTAATACATGTCTTTTGAATACGATTCTTCACCCTCAGCTACTATCACTATAATCTACACAGTGAAACACCTTCTGATATTCATTGCATTCTGGAGTTACAGTTAGTTCGAACTTTTATCCTTGCCTGGGAAGGGAAATGACAAATGTTTGAAAAGACAAGAAAGTTTGGGAATCACTCCCACTGGTTTTATCCTCATGGGAAGGCAATGTACCTTTCCTGGGGAGGTGCTCTGAAATTTAGGGAAGTGCACTCCCGATGGTTTCACGATTAGATGACATTACATTGAGTTAAATTTTGGTCAAAACGCATATTAGTTTTATTCGACTTAATGCAAGCTCATACCAAAACGAACTAAATTGTGTTGATGTGCAGAAAATGGAGGGAAGGGTAGATCCCGCTGGTTTTTAAATGGCACACTTTCATTTTGTCCTTTCCAGAAGCCAAGCCAGGTGTTTATGTGTTCCCAATCTAGCTTTTAGCAAAACATGATGAAAACTACTATTACGAATGAGGTTCAAGCTTAGGCAAATTAATTCAATGCAAGTCGAGACGTCGATGAATCAACGGTGTGGAAGATGGAAGTTTCAGTGTTCTTTTATTGTGAAAGGTGGGTGGCCTCCCTAAACTTTCTCGTATACTTTTCAAACATTTGTCATTTCCCCTGCGTTTGATAAAAGTTCAGACATATGCAATCTAATATCAGATGTCACTATCAAATAGTGATAATAAACAATTAATCCTTCAATCAAGAATACAAGCTGTCCA
>BGPR01038465.1:0-14697 GCA_013235015.1 Araneus ventricosus | reverse complement strand
TTTGTATTTATCACTATGAATTACCGTTCCTTTGTATTTATCACTATGAATTACCGTTCCTTTGTATTTATCACTATGAATTACCATTCCTTTGTATTTATCACTATGAATTACCATTCCTTTGTATTTATCACTATGAATTACCGTTCCTGCGTATTAGTATTCTAATGGAGTTCTATTTCTCCAAGACTCCATTATTTAAGAAACACAAGTGTGATAAATATACAAGAATTATAGTTCCTTTGTCTTTATCACTCAGTTTATTATTTCGAATCATTCAAAGTGATATTCCAAGCTTAATATTATTCCACATAACAAAGTGCATTCATTCTTTTTTGCTTTTTTATTAAGTTATGAAATTTCTATTTTCAATTGTCAGAACTATCATTGGTCATTTCATTTTTCTTTTCTTTCCTTTTCTTTTATGATGTATCAAAAAGTAACTTTATGTCTATATTCAATAACTGTTGATTCTATTTCGGCATGTAAGCACCTATACTGCTTCTTAAAACAGTAAATGAATGAAAACGTCTTATTAAATATTTTTCCTGGATATTTAGAATATAAACCAGTTGCAAAGTATGATTATTTCATTAAAATGAGAACTCTTTATGTTACTATACTAAAGTTGCCTAACTATTTGTTACGCCTTTCCTACATACAAATTATAGATTTGTTTTGCGTTCTATTATTATGCTTTAATAATCACATTTCGTTAAGTAACATGTTAGAATTCTCGATAATAAGGTTACTTCGAGCTTGCTATTATAATCAGTTGAAGAAACCATTTTTACAAACATTTCTTTCCTTTAGCTGCTCTTTCAGTCCTACACTGTAAAAAATTTCATCGCAAAATTACGGGCAGTGACCGGCAGCCCAGGGTCCGTCCACTGCCCGTTAAAATACATTTTGCCCGTAAAACATTCTGACCGTGATTTTATGAATGTGGCCGTAAACCTATGGCCGTAATTTCCTGGCCACTGACCGTAAATTTGGAAGTTGACCATATAAAAGTTCCCGTTACTTCCTGGCCAGTGCCCGTAATTTTGGAAGCTCACCGTATAAAAGTGCCCGTGATTTCCTGGCCACTGACCGTAAATTTGGAAGATGACCGTATAAAAGTGCCCGTGATTTCATGGTCGCTGCCCACAATTTTGGAAGCTTAACCGTATAAAAGTGGCTGCCATTTTCTGGCAACTGCTTACAATTTTGGAAGTTGTTCGTATAAAACTTCCTCGTCGACTTCCTCATATCAGTAACATTTTCGCAATAACCGTGACTTAACAACAATGAAAATGATATCCAAAATCTAATTTACGAACTGATCTTTCTTTAATCAGAAAGAACTTTGTTTAGAAAAGTATTCAGTCACTGATTCTTTTTGTGTACTGTTTCGTAATTACCGAAAAAGTAATCTGGCCGTTCTTTCAGTAATGGTATTATATTTAATAACATTTTCTCATTTTGACCTGGGGGTAAATGTCTTTAAAAGCGGTGGATATCATTTTCAGTAAATAATGCGTCGACAAATTTCATTATAAATACAAATCATATAGATATAAACGATAAAAAGAAGAAAAAATTAGAGTTATAAAAAGTGTTGTAAATATTTTTTTCTTCTCCGAAATACGTATGGATCCATTTGGCGTAAATAACACTGGACAACAAAAAAAAATTTTTTTTCATGTTGCTTGAGAAAGAAAGGGCTATACCTATGTATTTTTGTGCCCTGATTTCAAATCTGTTAACCGTTTTCTTCAATCACCCATAGTTTTTGAGCAACGTAGTAACTCTTATTATATACATTAGGAAATCATATTCAACTTGCAATATTTACACAGGCATATTAAAATGTTAGAAACCTTCACTTTCTTGTGTACTTAGCCTGTTGACTGTGCTTGGCTTGAGGAATATCCATTTTCAATGTCCAAAAATAGTCGGCTAACATTTTGGGATTCCATTTCCCTTGGTAACGAGCTCCCATATTCGAGATATCCTGATGGAACCGTTCACCATGCTCGTCGCTTACTGGTCCAAGGTTTCCTGGGTAGAATTCTAAGTGAGAGTGCAAGAAATGAATTTTCAACGACATGTTGCATCCCATGGTTTTGTAGGCCTTTAAGCAAGTTATTGACGATTTGTCTTAGTTTTCCGCTTTGTGATTTTCGAAGAAGTTTTCTTCTAACCCCTTAAACAATGTCCATGCTGCGACTTCCTTCTTAGTCAGTTTACTCTCAAACACCGGATCCTTCATTAGTTGTCTAAATTGAGGCCCAACAAATATGACTTCCTTAATTTTTGTTTCACTAACTTTTGGAAACTTCAGACTTAAGTACTGAAATCCACTTCATCCACAGTCCATCGCTTTAACAATATTCTTCATCAACCCTAATTTGATGTGCAATGGAGGCAAAAGAATTATTTCTGAGGCAACTAGTGGTTCGTTCTCTTCATTCTTCACACTTGGTATGAGGAACTGTCGCTTGGTAGTAGTGATTTTTTTCTGTCCCTACTGTCCCAATGGCACAGAAAGAAAAAAAGATTGGTATAGCCTGCTTGCAATACAACTAAGACGGCAGTCACTTTCAAATCGGCGCATATATGCCAAGAATGCTTGCTGTACTCACTACTGGACAACATATTCTTCAAGGTTCCGTATGTTTCTTTCATACGAACGGCTACATTCTACATGAATCGGAGGGTGCTTGTTACCATTGTGTAACAGAACTGCTTTTAAGCTGACCTGAAGAGTCTATAAACAAACGCCATTCTTGAGGGTTATATTGTAGTTCTAGAGCCTTAAACAACGAGTCAACATCATTACAAAATATCACATCACCGTCTTGGCAAAAGCTTCCATGTGTTGCCAAACAGAAACATCTGTCCTTACAAAGTGGCTCATGTACTGAATCGGATTTGCGTTGCAGGATTCTCGATCCAAAAACGATTATAATTTTTTATAATAATGTTATAATTTTTGACATACAGCCTTTTCTTTATGAAAATTATAATTGTAAGAGCATTTCAAACCCAAACATTATCTTCTTGGCCGGCAATTAATTTTTTCAGAAAGTATTTTTGACAGAAGATCCGACACATTTCAATGACATTTTCTATGTACTTGTAAGCAATTACGAGTAGTGTTGCTCAAAAACAATGTGTTATAAAGGTTTTTCGAGATTATATTCGGGTTCAGTGACCATAAAAACACCATTATCAGTTAAAATTTTAAAGGCAACAAAAAAATATCCTGGCTACGACATTGAATCAAATACAACAAAGGAGTGGACAAAGGTTTTAGTGAGAGTTCATGTTGCATAAAATTGGAGAGTGATAGACAAATTCTGATTGGTTTTTCGAATTCAGAGCGTGAAAGTACATAAGAATTAGCTAAAATCATACGGGCAACAAAATGGTTGTTGTCCAGTGTAATTTGTTTAAGACAGAAGAAAAATGAAATTCAACGAAACAATTAGCTTTTATTTTATCTGTTTAGTCGCATATTCTTTAATTTGTTTTTATTCAATAATTATTAATTTCATTTAGAAACTACAATGAAAAGAAGTCGCCTTATTCGAAATAACTGTGATATTTAACCCTCTGAATGCTTTTTCCGCGGGTTGAATGTATATTTAATTTCTGTTGCATCTTGCGATTCTCTCAAGCTAATGGGTTTACTTAGCACTTTTAAAACGTTGAATCATATACTATTAAATCCTTGCATGTAAATAACAATTCGTTTGGTTCAACCGTATTTGGACATGTTTTCAAGCTATGAATCTAAATAATAATTAAAAACCATTCGGCAGTCAGACGGTTAAAAGTAATATTACCGATATTTCTAAATATTTCTAGTATTTTTATTGAATGTATTTATGAATTATACGTCCGATTTTCTTATAAAATTATTAGCTGCTTAATACCATAATTATTTCATACTTGAAAACAAAAGTAGTAATCCAGATCTTCAAGATCAGGAATCGGGAAATTTTTAGCTCTTCCTGAGTGGAGATCATTTTCAACATTTTACATCAAGAATTTAAATCTTTCATTTTTTTCTAAAAACGTACCAAATATGTTTCATTGGATTAGTGTGCATGTGGATGCAGCAATGCAGTATTTAATTTATGTAGTTTATTGATTTAAATAACATCAATGATTAAAGGGATATGCAATATATTTTTTCCATTCGCACGAAATAGCTGTTATAATATAATTTTATAAAACAATTTTTTAGGAAAAGTCATACCTGTAATCTCTTGCAATGCAAAAATTAAGATGCTTTTGCATTATTATTTTGGAATGTTAAGCTAAAAAGCCGCCCTTTTTATATTTGGTGTGTTTTGGGATTTGAAATATTAACTACAGGCCTATTCCAATTATTTATTACCTCAGAATTAAATATATTTTTATAAGATTTTCTTAGTGTCTATCTGTATAAATAATTTTTATACTTTCTTCTCATCTCAGGGCTTCTAGAACGCCACAAAAGAACAGAATCTCGACAACCCCAATCTAGTTATAATCAATGAAAAGCGCATATCCTTTTAAAATGAAAGATCTCATCCAATGGTAATTGTTATAAGCGCACAAATACCACGAAGAGTCATTAGAAATAACTCGACATATGTTATCTTTTTAAAACATTGCAAGTATTCGACTTTTGAAATTGAAAGCCATTTCCCATTTATCTTTTCCGTTTATTGTCCTAATTTGCTGTTATCAAAGATTTTACGAGTCGTTTACACGTTCAATTTACTGAAAACAATAAAATGAGAAAAAAGCGTGTTATCAAAACATCATTATCAAGTTAATGACATGAAAAAGACTAATAAAATACAGAAATCATTCCATTTTGTTTAATTTTTCTAACGTTTCGGTTTTGCGCTTGCGATATAACCCTTTGAAGCGCACTACCCTAAAAAATTTTTTTTACTTAAAAAGAGATATATTTTTGAATTTCTATCACCTGAAAATAAAATATTTTCCAAATAAAAATATTTTTTTGCCTTTAGTTTTTTCACGAGAGGGTGGGAAGACGTATGTCCCACCGCCCCTGAAGGGACTGTAGCATTCCCCGACTCCTTTCCGTCATTCGCGCCAACGTTCGCATTTTGTCAGTTGCACTTGGAGCATATAATTGGTTATTTAGCACATTTTCTTTTAACAGCTGTAGAAAATGTATACTGTGATTGAAGTGGAGATCTTTTACCACATTCTGCATACAAATGTAGGAGCTCTTCAATAGTATTTTTATGGATGTCGCTCTGTTTGAAAGCTTCAGAAGAAAGCAGGTCACCCAGATGCTATAAGTAAAATGTTACTCCCCTCTCCGGTTTATTGTATGAGAAGCAACAGAAATTCGTTATCAGTTCATGCGATCACTCACTTCAGCCAAAGAAATGAGACACTAATGACCGCGACTGGACAAGACCTGTAATGAAAACCACTGCTGTAGGAAGACCACCGATTGTAAATTATAGCGCAAGAAACGCGCTGCTGGAAGCTGTCAAGTTCTACAGCTTTTCTTTGAGTATCATTGCTAACAGAGCTATTTACAACAGCTGTGCCTAAGGAAATACGGCGTTTTCTCAAAAGCATCAAAGAACGTAAACAAGTAGGGGGGTGGGGTGGGCAGATTCAAGGGAACTATCTCCTTTTCGTTGCAGCTATGGGACCTTCAATTTTGAGAGATACAGAAAGACTTGAATATTCTCTCTACTTTTCGTTCTTTTTAGAAAAGTGTATTTTTATCCGTTTATAAAAAAAAATCCTCAAAAGATCGCTTCTTGCTTTTAAATTTCCACTCAAAATAAATTTAGATATGCCAGTTTTTTTTAAAAAATTCTTGTTTGCATTTGCAGATTTTTTTTTGTTTATTTAACTGTCTTCTGAAATATTTAAATTTATTTTCTGTATAAGTATTAAATTTGAAAGAGTGATTATAATTATACCGTATATAAATCCAAGTTTATCATTCAAAAAAAGAAAGAAATAGGACCGAGTTGCGAACTTTTGTGCTGCCATCTACAGGCTGACAACCTTAGATGCGCGGTGGGACAAAATTGTCCCACCTTTTTTCATCTATAATAATTGATAAAAAAAATTACTTTTGAAATACAGATAATGTTTGGAATACATTTAGTGAACATTGAAGATTTCTTTTGCATCTAATATTTGTTTCGAAATTCATTTTCTTTTTCTAGAAATTTAAAGAAAATCATTGACAATAAAGGGCATGATTTTAAAAATTATTTTCAATAAATTTGAGTAAATTCTCAATGGTACTGCAATTTTTAAAAAAAATAAAAGGTCTTGAAATATCCAATAAAACAACTTTTATAATAAAATACCTTATACAAGTTTGTGAAAAAAAATCTTAAAGAAGGTGGGACAGACGGTGTCCCACCGCCCCTCAAAGGGATAACGGAGTTTCCTCCATATGTTTGTGTTCAGTTTAAGGGAATCGATGTTTAATTAAAGTTTTTCGTCCATTCATCAACAAACAATGACCTCTCCCGCTCTTTCCCCCGTCTGCGTTGTTTAAAAAATGTGGCAAGAATAATAATTTTAAGTAATTAAGCTGGGAAGGCAATTTCTCAGCTGGCTTTTAAGTTTTATGATTCCTGATAAATTGTGGCAACATAATTACTATTAAAATGATTCTGGGAGATAGTTTTTTGATTAATTCTGTGTTGGAGTAGGTATGTCTAATGAAGATCTCTATTCTAATTTTGACTATCGTTATCTTATTTTTCATTTCTTATAAATGAGAGACACAGTAGCTTCAATCATTTGAGATGGTAATTTTTAAGTTTGCACTTAAAAAAATGCAATGTAATTTTTTAAATACAAATTTTTCGTTTCCTACTTGTATTCTTTAATTTATACTTGTATTCTTTAATTTATACTTGTATTCTTTCTTATTTTGAGAAATGAATGGCAAAACTTTTATCCTTCATCTTGAAGGGTATACGTTTAAAGGATATCAATTAATGTTGTCTTCGAGGAAGACAAAATTAGTGGGAATTTGTTTATACCATTTTTCATACAAATATATTGTAAATAATTTTAAAAATGTTGATAGAAATTTTTTTTCATTTGTTTATTAGCTTGAAACGTTTATAAACTTAATACGAGAGAAATGATTGAGATAGAAATAATTAATATTTGTTTTGCGTCAAAAATCTCTTTTTAACCGTTTATTTTCAAAACTTGTAATTGCACTCTCTTTCATCAATATGTATAGTCTAGAGTCCAAATTTGGCAAAAAGGGGAATAAACTGTTTACTTCATACTTTGAAATTCTTATTCCTTGTTAACCCTTAAAGACCCAGTGTTGACTTTAAGCAACATGCCCAATTTAGTCTTTTAGAATCTTGAGAATACGATTGAAGCTCTAAGACCTGTTGTTGCCAATAGGGTACATACTGAGATTTTTATTAAATCAATTTACAGCATATAGATGGCAGCCTGAGTGCTGATAAAATAATTAAAATAATTAAAAATTGATGATTTTCACTTGAGGCTGGATGCTTTCAGCTTTGTTTGTACGCTTGAGAATACCACATTTTAATCTATAATGTCGAAGGAAATTCTTTATCCGTATTATTATTTATTAAAATTGATCTTTGTTTGACATTATAGAATTTTATGAGGAAATTTTTTTTGAAATAAAGCCCAGTTTCGTCAGTTGATAACAAATTATTTTTTGGGTATAAACCATACTTAAAACAAAATAAGATTTTTTAAAGTATTTTTCCCATGTTTTATTCAAGAAATGAAAGTAAAACACATTTTAAAATCATTTTAAAAAATCGGGCTTTTAAGGGTTAATTCTGGTTTGAGTGGTATAAACAGAAACACACATAGTCTGAAATCTTTTATTTTTATTATACGCAAATAAACCCTTGAGTTATTATGCATCCTCGATTATAGACAGATTCATAGCAGTTCCTAGGATTCATTACAAACTTTGTAAAATGCAGTTTCGCATTATATCTATATCTGATATCTGCACATGCACATAATGTGTGTCGACAAGTTGCTTACTTTTGAAAGAATTCATTAAAATCTATTATTCTTGTGATGCAGAAAAAGAATTCCCGCGGTTGGTGAATGCACATAATAATGGAGGAAAGTTTAATAACTGAAAATATATATGCTTTTCAGTGTTAGTAGAACACTAATTTATCTCCAAGTATTAACGCAGAAATTAATTTAGTGTGTAAGCATGCTCATTTCTGTGATTGTTAGTTAATTAAGGTATCCGACTGTGTTCGGAGACATTTTTTTGAAAAAAAACTTATATATATATATATATATATATATATATATATATTAATGTTATTTTTCAACTGCATATGTTTTAAAACTATGAAAATATTGTAAAATTAGGCTTTCAAAATAATATTTTTTTTAAAAAAACTGAGAAATGTGAAGAAAAATGACTAAAATATTTGCCTTACGCTAACTGCCATAGACGAAATTATATTCTGAATATACATAAATCCTTGTAGGAGTACATTTGTATGACGGTTATCTGTGTTATGCTCTAAAATATTTCTTGTACTTCAAAATAGTTTTGAGAAATAGCTGAACATAATTACTAAACTGGTAATTTTTCATAAAAAAATGCTTTTCGTTTATATTTAAGCACTTAAAAATAATACTTGATTTTAAAATTGACCTTAGTTTTTAGAGGGAAACATCAAGCATATTACAGAAAACAATCTCAGAAAATTTCATATCAATACTTGAATAACTTTTTGAGAAATCATTGTTACGGTCGACAGTTTTCCTCAAAAATATCATTTCTCAGAAAACACATTTAAAGTTTTCATGCAACATAAAATAATGCTTACAGTTCGGTAATAAAACAGCTGTAAGTCCATTTGCAATTCACGCAGAGTAAAAAGTGAGACAGTTTTAGAAAGCTGATTAAACAGGCTACAAAATTAAGCCATAAAAATGTTTTCGATAATTTCATTAAAAACGTCGATTTTAAACCAGTCGGATACCTAAAATATTTTCAGTTGACAAACTTCTAATGCATGATCAAGAATATTTAACAGAAAAACTGTATCCAGGAAGCTCAGCTAATATTAAGAAGTATACATATAGGAATTATTAATGATTTTTAAAACTGAGTCATTGTCTGATAATATTCGTGAATGCCATATTTTCAGTGTAATTACCACCTACGAGGAAAATCATTATATGATGCAAATTTAAATAAGCATCCCGATATAGTTCATTTATGAAATGTTGACGCTGTTATATTAATATTTAAATTAAATGCGGTGAAAGGTTGCGCAATTTGATAGGAAGACTCATAATGTTTTATAAGTTTGCTCACCATGCTAAAATAGAATCACATTTATATTTTGGGTGAATGTTTAGTGAAAAGTTTTCCACGTTTACAAAGATATCTTAAAATTAGTTTAAGTTTATTTTAAATTATTTCAATGGCTTACAATCAACCGAACATCCTTGGTTGTCATTTTTACACCTAACATTTTTGAATTAGAATTTATTCATTTGATCCCAAATAAATCCCAACTAGCAATCTTTGATCTGTTTGTTAATTCATAAAATTATTAATAATTAATAAATACTGATTTTCATTTTTAACTGATTTCCCTCTCGGCATGGAGGAAAGGACGAGGGAGTTCCAGATCCGATTCCACCAATAAAACACTATGTACGTTGGCTTTGTAAAAAGTTTGGGTTATGGGGACGAGCTCATTCTCTTCTTTGCCGAATATTAACCATCTAATTGTGTAATTTTTTAAAATCACTATTTAGCTGCAACGTTTGCAAACGTGTTCAAATACCGTTGAGCCAAGCGAGTTATTATTTAAATGCAAAGCTTTATTAGTACAATATGGTCCAACGCTATAAAAGGTGTAAGTAAACTCATTAGCTTGTGAAAATTGCGGGATGCAGCAGAAAATACACTTTCTTCCATCCCGCGGAAATCGCGTGATACTCAGTCACAGGGTAGATAACTATGATTTATGAGCTCTAAATCTAATATATATCTAATATCTATCTAAATAATTCGAATACCAAGCGGATACGAATCCCATAATAAAGATCCGGGTGGTGAGGTGCATATAATTTGACAACCAGGAAAGCCGTTGCGTTAGGGCCAACCAACTGAGAGAACTAAAGAGTTATAGCAAAACTGTTATAATTATGTACTGTTGAATAGAAGGTTGTTGAAGAAGATCAATTACTTTAGTAAATGTGTTGGCTTCTCGATTGACATTCATAAGACTTCTTTTAAAACAAAACAACATTTATTAAGCACAACCATTACACTTCGTAACTGCATACAACGTAACTTCGTTCAATCGTACCATACTCATCTCGTCTCGTCTCTCTCTAGACTATTTCTAAAAATCAAATTCAAAGTAGCACACATCTTACTGTTGCCACTTACCTGATATCATACACTGATATACAATAATTATGTTGCAGTCATGCTTTTGTCAGGCATAATATTAAATACGCTTACATTCGACCATCCTGAATTTTCAATTGGCCTCAATTGAACCACATTTTGTTTACATTCAATAATATCATTACAAAAACAAAACAAATATACATTCGTAAAAGATAAAATAAAGTGAAATATAACATTTAAAAAAGTTCGTTCTAACTGTCCGGCATAAAATCTCCATAACGTAGTGGTTTTCGTACAGTTCGTTTGGATCTTTGCATCTCAGGTTCATTATGAGAATTCGTACTAGAGTCATCATCATCTTCATTCCAGCTTCTCCAGACCTTTAACTGACTGACATGAACTATTGTAGCATAAGGACGACCTTTTCTAGGTCCTAGTTGTGAGATTCTATATATGTCACTAGGGCGTACTTCTGTGACAAACATGGGTTCTCGGTATCGTGGTTGCGTCTCTGTTGATCACCTGTCGTGTTAGGTTTTCTTCTAACTGCCACGATGTCTCCTTTACGAAGCGATACTTTACCTGACTTGTTTTTGTCGTAATATGGATTCGTTTTCACTAAAGAATCGTTGATGCTTTTCAAGTTGTCGACATTCTTATTCTTTTTCTGGATTTGAAGAAACAACGATTGTCACTCTTCCTTAAAGTTCTTAATATCTCCTTGTAGAAGTCGTAGTTCATTCTTTACCATTTCAAGATCATTTTCTAAATTGATCATCATCTTTTACTGGGAAGTGTCTTTAATCTGCAAACTTTCACTCTCTGACTGAGCTGTTTCAAGACGTTTAAGACAGACTGGATTTATTTTTTCATCAATCGGAAAGTTTCTAAATAGTTCATCTTCACGGTATCCAATGTGAACTCTTTTTCCTATTTTGGTATAAGCAATATGAGGAAGATCAAGCCATGTCCGTCCGATGATAAGATCAACTGACTGCGCATAGTCAGGAACAACGTATATGCTTATGTTTTCGGCCTTTACACTATCAACTTCAATATCGGCTTTAATTCTTCCAATAGATGTTAATGCAGGCATCTTTTGATTTCCAAAACCGTATATTTTATTGACAGCACGTTCAAATTTCAGTTTAAGTTTCTGAGCAACTGAAATCTTTAACAGACAACACGAACTTCCTGTATCAATTAAAGCTTGCACGTTATCACAATTATTAATTTTCGCTTTCTTCAAAAATGAATTACTAGCGTCTGAATTCTCGCCAACTAGTCTATCAGATAAGCTTTCTTCACTTGCATGAATCGTTTCCTTGGCGACACAGTTTATAATTTTATGGCCTGTTTCATTACCTTCTCTGCATGTTAAAACTAATTTAGACAGCGAACAGTTCCTGGCAATGTGCCCGAAATTAGAACAGTGGAAGCATTTTGGTTCACCCCTCTCGTTATGTGTAATACCGTACAGTATTTTATTTCCGTTGGTTGTAAAAGCTGAATCATCCTTTAAGGAGTTCTGCTTGTCGTAATGCCATTCTTTTCGAGGTTGCTTACTTCTGAAAGTTGACCTCAAGGTATCATAATCGTCCAGTTTTTCAGCTTAGACCATTCATCTATAAAATGATCTTTTATTTCTTGAGATACTTTACGTTTAATCTGATCCGTTATGATAAGATCGCTCAACTTTTCAAAACTATCTGCTTTAGCTCCATTGACCCATTCATTAAAAAACTTCTTAATTCATAGGCAAAGTTTTTCCAGGTACTTCCTGATTTCTTATTATGCATAAAAACTTTTGGCGAAATTTTTCTGGCGTTAATTTATACCGTTTCAACAATATCTTTTTAACTTCGTTATAATAGTTTGAAATCTCATCTGATTCTCTGGCGATTGACTGCGCAACGTCATACGGCAATAAGCCAAGCAAATGAGTTACCCAAGTGTTTTCTAATATTTCAGCTTGTTTGGCCAGACGTTCAAACATAATTAAATATAAACTTAAATCGTTTTCATCGGAATTAAATTTTTGCATCAAATGGTGAATTTCTAACTTTTGCTTAATTTGCGTACTGTTTACATTTTGATTGGAGACGGAATTTGAATTTAAAGACCTACCTTCTGATTCAAGGCGTATTTTTTGCAGCTCAAATTCCATTTCATCCTTCCGCTTAAGTTCCTCGTATTCTAGTTTTCGCAGTTCAATTCCTTCTTGCCTTTTCTGTTCACCAATTTGGATTTCGTCTTGGCGTCTTCGTTCAGCAATTTCTTCTTGCCTTTTCTGTTCAGCAATTTGGATTTCGTCTTGGCGTCTTCGTTCAGCAATTTCTTCTTTTCTAATTTCATTTTCTTCTCTTTCTTTTCTTTCATTGATTATCGTATTCAACCATTCCTTGGCGCTTTCTTCATCGTATTCTTTGCTCGCCAAAATCATCTTTTTCAGATCTTTCAATGTATGACTGCCATTGACCGTTTCTCCAAGTTCTTCAGCCAATATCTTCAAATCGCACTTCCTTGCTCTAGCGAAGATAGACACTTTCGTAGTTTAATACACTTTTATTTACAAATAATTACAAAAAAATTTCGTAACGTACTTTAAATTTCAAACTCCTCCCCTCTTATTTAACTGTCGATGAGAATTTTCTTTCACAGGTTTCTAATTAATCCCACTTCTGATTTTTGTTGGTTTCTCGATTGACATTCATAAGACTTCTTTTAAAACTAAACAAACATTTATTAAGCACAACCATTACACTTCGTAACTGCATACAACGTAACTTCGTTCAATCGTACCATACTCATCTCGTCTCGTCTCTCTCTAGACTATTTCTAAAAATCAAATTCAAAGTAGCACACATCTTACTGTTGCCACTTACCTGATATCATACACTGATATACAATAATTATGTTGCAGTCATGCTTTTATCAGGCATAATATTAAATACGCTTACAAATGGAATGTCTGTTTCTTTTACGTATTGTCAAATATTCTGTAAGTTTCGTACAATTCGAAAGAAAACTCTGAATGTTATAATAAAAAAACATGCAGAATTTGAAATTTTCAATTTAATACCGATTTTTACTTATATTCATATAAATATTTTTATTGTCTCCCTTTGGGTCATAGTAATACTCCTCAAGCTCTTTAAAAAGAAGCGTAATCAACCTCCTAGCTAAACGCGTTTCCACGCTGCATTTATTTATAACCATACATACAGCAAATCCATAATAATCACGCGCATACTCCTACACTGGCACGATGACGTCGCAGGCAGAACAAATACTATGCGAAAAACTCTTACAAATATGATCTATCCGTTGTGTGGTCAACCATTCGTTTCGCGTTATTAGTCTCGTAGTAGCGATTCAAATCTGCGATATTTTGTCACACAAAAAGTTCGACAGACTATCACTGCAAAGAGGGGAAGGACGTTTTCACGTCAAAAATTGTAAAATCATGTCAAGATAAAAGTTTAAGATTGCAAAAGTATAAAAAAAATATGAAAAAAACTTTCAGTTAAAAATGCACTTTATTTAAAGAAGTGAATAAAAACCTATTGAATTCAAAAATACAAAATGATGAACATGTGGAGATTTTACAAGTAATGTTGATAATAAAATCGTAGTAGTGTTGGAAAAATTTAAACGTTGGGAGTTGAAATTTGAGCATTCCGACAAGATGTGGTGAACAGACATAATAGTTGCAATGTGAGCACATTGGAGCTTGTTCTCTCTGTTGATAAATCAGTAACGGTGAGTAAATCTGGTATGCCCCACACGCAGCCGAGTTAAAACAGTATCAGCTTTTCCGTTCTTTAAAAAAGGCCAAAACTATACAGCTGGTTTTACAGCATGGAGCTCGTTTCCTTTCTCTAAGTTACATTGCTCCTGCTATTATTTATAAGTCTTTCTATTTGGAAATTATCTTATCATAATACCGTGTTATAGGAGACCATAATACCGTGTTATACGTTGGCTGCAATTGGATTGGAGGTTTCAAAACTATTCTAAGATAATATCATCGAAGGATAAAGCGAAGAAACCCTTTCGAACAATTCTCACTGTTGAGATATTGCGTGCGATGTGTTGTTCAATCTCCATGGAAGGTTCAAGAAAATTAAGAAAAGAGAATCATCAGGAAACTAGAATCTATATAAATATTTCTCTTCTACCACTCCGAGAAAATGCACTATTTTGCTGTAGAATTTGGCAAAATCTATAACAAATGATGGATCACGTGATTTCACTTTCAGAATGTAAACAAAACGAGTACAATT
>BGPR01038464.1:0-14697 GCA_013235015.1 Araneus ventricosus | reverse complement strand
GCGTCGTATAAACGAAAGATTTTATCATTACAATGTATAGGAATGATGAAACGGCGTATAACCGAAGCTTTGCGTCGTTTAAACGAAAGATTTTATCATTACAATGTATAAGAATCATAAAACGACGTATAGCCGAAGATTTGCTTCGTATAAGCGAAAGATTTTATCATTACAATATATAGGAATCATAAAACGACATATAACCGAAGCTTTGCGTCGTATAAACGAAAGATTTTATCATTACAATGTATAGGAATGATAGAACGATGTATAACCGAAGCTTTGTGTCGTATAAACGAAAGATTTTATCATTACAATGTATAGGAATGATAAAACGACGTATAAATGTAAGCGAAGTATAAATGAGGAACGTATAAACGGTGGTTTACTGTATATTAGTTTTAAATCTTTTTTATAACAAGATAACAACATATGTGTAAGACATTACAAGAAGATTTAACAGCTGTCCCTTTTTTAACCTAAATAAACAGAAAATTTTAAAAAGGATTCTTACAGGTGAATGAAGAAAACTGAAAAAAATGTTCGAAATGAGAATAAAATAAACAAGCTAGTTACTGCAATTGCATTTTCATTGCAATAATTTTATATAACACTTTAGAATTTAAAAATGTAAAACTTATTTAAAGAAAATGGTAAAGAATGAGGACATTACATTGTATTCATACATTTTTTGAAGGTTGATCACAGGTGTTCGAGTTCTATATGGAAAATTTGCAGGCGTCGTTTTTGAAATGTATTCAAATCGGATTATTCATCTAGCTATGCTTCAGTCGCCTTTTAACTTGTTATTTTAATTCTTAAAATTGATATCATTTTCATTAAAGAACCGAATGAATTAAAGACAATAAGAAAATAATAATTTGTTTATAATTTTTACTATTGCTGATTTTTTGAAAATTATTTATTATAAATATCATATTTATAATTATTGGTATAGTATGTATACAAAAATTTCTATCCTGGTTAAAATTTGCAGATTTCACATTGCTTGTAGTGCCTTTTAAATTCTCGATAAAAGTAACTCAGGATTATTTAAAACTAGTATATCCATTTAAGAGATAAGATGTTTCAGACTTAGAAACTCAGAGAGTGCAATTTAACAAGCTGTTCTTCTCTTCTTTTAATTTTCACAAGTTGATACAAAATAGATGAAAAATGATGACCCAGGATTTTCTGATTTTATATCACCGAATAGGCACCAGAACAAATTTTCTTATCTTGTTTACAAGGAATTAAGTTCGGAAAACCAATCAGAAATATTTCAAAATACATAATGGTTCTCTTCAAAAAGATTTTAATTTAAAAATAAACTCAAATTTGTATTTACTCCATTTATTATAGATTTTCTTCAGTTACTGAAAACCATTTTGTTAGCTATTTCTATTAATTAGCCTCCCTATGTTTCTAAATAAATTTTATTACCAATATGTTTTAATCATTTCTTCTCAAATAAAAAATATAATCATTTCGAATTACTGGTTTCAATAGCAGTATTAAATTCAATGAAAATTAGATACTTTAATTTTTGATTCATTAATGCTATAAAATCAAGAAATGCACATACTTTTTCATATATCATTCTAAATTCATATTGTTAGTGAGCGACAAACGCAAGAAATCGTCAAATTTAACAAATTCCACAAAAATTTCCTTTCAGAAAATTTGGTTGAACTTTTGATTTATATTTAATCAGCAATTTGAGTTTGAAAGACGCCACATGCCATCTTGCAAATTTTCATAATTAGAAAAGAAATTTTATCTCTTAAAAATGTGTTTCTTAAGATAAGCATATTGATTATTATTGATTTATAAGGTGCGCCCGAATGAAAAGGAGACTACAGTTATATGTAAATAAATTTTAATAACAATATTCTAATTACAGTTCATGTGGAAAAGTTCAAATTTAAATAATTGCAACTTACATTTATACATTGATCCAAGCGCGTTGGAAGGGAGTGGATGGCTTCCGTGTAGAAACTGCTGGGTCAGGCAAACACCCATTCTCGCCGTCTTCTGATTCTCTGACAGATGCTGGGCACCCACTGTGCGCAAACTTTGCCATAACCAAGCTTTTTGTGGAATATGTGACGCACGGTTCCTTTGCTTATCGACACTTCAACAGAAATTTCACGTGTGGTGATCTGACGATTCTGCCGCAGGAGCTCATCCACAGCCGAAATCATGGCACTGTTGGTCACAATGTGCGCCTGCCCAGGGTGTGGCAAGTCCTTGATGTTTACGCGTCCCACCTCATAACACTGACAACACTGGAATATGGTGCACCGTGCGAGACACTACTCTCCGTACACCTGTATCATGCTGCGATAAATTTTGAAGCATGCTCCCTTTCTGAGCGAAGAAATTGGGTAACTGCTCTTTGTGCTGATCTGGAGGAATCCATCATGCAACGAACTGCGGAAACAACTCTCCAGAATAGAGTATATTGATGCGAAGCCGTGAACTCCGCAGGTGCAACTGGGAATACCACCGCGCCATCTATCGGCTAGCATATTAACTCACTGGAATTTTATACAACGCCGATACAGCTAAGGTCTCCTTTTCATTTGGGCACAACTTAGAGCTCCAAAATAAACTGTTACATTTTAATCTGAAACTTTGAAATTCATTGAGTAAAAAACAAAATACGTCACTTGACAGCAACACTGGGAACAAATGCGCCAAAAGATTATACAAAAACTTGTTTGCCACATTTGTTCCAACGTCACTTGCTTCATCTGCAAGAAGCAACATCAAAGGAATTTTCATGTTACAAGCAAAAAGAAATGGACCATAAGAAGAGGAGTCTTAATAACTTCTATCTAGCGCCGTTGGGAGTTGATATATGACATAAACATTTTTAGCATCATATGAGCAATTCATCAGTGTCAGGAAACTAATTCCATCTCTCAATCGCATCTTACATTAATTGAAAGTAGTCTTCTCTAACGCATGCATCGAAATAGACGATTCTCTGACATTCAGATAAGCCTCATAAAATAAGGCGATTACTTAAATCTATGAAATTTTCTCATCTGCCACATTTTAAATTTAAGATTTTTTTACGGAAAAGATTATAGAAGGTGCGATGCAAAGAAGATGGATGGTTAATGAATTATATTTCATGACAAGATAGAATTTATGTTGCTATCTATGTGAATACAAATAACTAAAATAATGAGAAACTCATTTCTTAAAATACTCATATAATAAGTAATGCTCGTACACTCGCATAAAACTCGTATTATAAATCACTCTTTGTAAAGAAATACTCACTGGAAGGTTTTAAAAACTGCGAAGTTAAAGATTAGATGTTAAAAAATTTAATAAAATAAATCAATATTTAATCTGTAGGAACTGAAATCAGGGGATCAAATAATACACGGATTTAAAAAAAGTGTCTGTGAAAAACCTCAGAAATGCAATAACGTAAATAATAATGTTAGATGATCATATTACTTTGTGTTTTAACAAAACAAGCCAGCAAAAATCATACTTATAAAAAATTGTTTTATATTATTTTTAGTATTGAATTTAAAAATCAAGTCCATTTTTTCTATCACATAAGTTTTTACACAATATGATTTCTTATTTTGTTCGAAAGGATCCAAATCAAAATATTGTGACATTTGTATTTTTATTTTATCACCTCGTTGGTATACCTATTTTGGGAAAATCGACAAGTTTAAAATTGTTATAACATTAACTCTATCGATAAGGAAACGTCCCAAACGTCTCTTCAAAGAAAAGACGATGGCAGTCCGGAACGTTCGAATATCACTGCGAAATTTATACCCCCTTTCATTAAGTGTGATTTATTTCTCACTCACGGCGCGATCTTCCTTCTTTAGAGTGGCTCGCCCAGATGGGTTGGGGGAAAAGGGTGTTTTCTTAGAATTCGACAAGTGCCAGCTGTCATTGTGGTTTCTGAGGGTGGAGGTGAATTTCCCTTAGCATTGAAAGAGGAACTCGGGCGTTCTCGTATTTTGAGGTCTCTTTAGAGTTAACTCTATCGATACGGGAACGTCCCAACCGTCCCTTCAAGCAAAAGACGGTGGACGTCCGAATATCACGGTGAAGTTTCCACCTCCTTTCATTAAGTGTGATTGATTTCACACCCGCAGCGCGCGCTTTCTTCATTATAGTGGCTCTCCCAGAAGGGTTGGGGAACAGAGGAGGGGTTTCTTAGAATTCGGAGAGTGCCAGCTGTGATTGCGGTTTTTGAGAGGAGAAGTGAATTTCCCTTATCTTTGAAAGAGAAACTCCAGCGTTCTCGTATTTTGAGGTCTCTATTTTCCAATGGTCTTAGAAATCAGAAGGTTATATACATATGTCTTAAAAATACAAGGTGTCCACACTTATCTTGATCCAATATCTAATTTCTAAACCGTTAGAGATAGACGTATAGTTCCAAATGAAAATTGTTTTAAATGAAGGGAAGAATTACATTTTATGTTTCTTGAGTCACTAAATATATTTCTAAATAAGTACGAATTCTAACTTTTTATGCGGTCCCCTGGTCCTATCAGCCATATTTAGTAAAATATTTTTCACACTCAAAAATTTTAAACAAAAAAGTCCCACACTTCTGCGACAAAAACTGAGCGATTTATGGAGCTTGGGATTTCATGATTTTAACCAATCAGTGGCTTCGTCGAGCAAGTGCTGCGCATTGATTGGTGGATCGTCTTCAAGATGACTATTGAAATGGGGTCAAGTGGTCTAAGTCAGCGATATACAAAGCTCCATAACTCAGTCAGTTTTAGTCGTTGAAGAGTGGGACTTTTTCTGTTTAAAATGTTAGAGTGTCAAGAATATTTGACTAAATATGAGTGATAGGACCGGGGGACTGTATAAAAAGTTAGATTTCGTTACTTTTTCAGGAATATATTAATTTACTCAGAAAACATATAATTCTTCCCTTCATTTAAAGAATTTTTGAAATTGAAACTATATGTCTATCCCTAACGGTTTGTAAATTAGCTTTTGGACCACGATAAGTGTGGACGCCCTGTATATCCTAAAAGTTTGCAAACAATTACTAGCATATATGTATTTTAAACGAAGCAATCCCGAAACTTCTTGATCACACTACTATAACACACTTTACTTAACTAATAATATCTAGAATATAGGAATTAAAACCACACATATATCTTAGTGGTAACAATTTAATACACAAAAGACCTTTAAATATTTAAAAATCTCGAAAAATTCTGAAGAATATATCAAGTTCTGAATTCGAGCGTAGCGCCAGTTCTGTGCCTTAAATATATCAGCAATACTTCCTATTTTCGTGTAAAGAAAATCAAACAAAAAATTAAATATTTTTCTTTATACGTTCAAATTATTTAAATCAAATTTCTGAAAAGTCCCTTCGCTTCTTCGGAGATTCGTCGTAAAAGACTGGATCGTAAAGCAAATAAGGAAGATGCATACGAATATTAGACTGCTCAAGTCACTTCTAGTAGTTTCTCTATTGATGCGAAAAAATGCAAATCTAATTTCAGGGATTTATTGATGGAGCTTCGAATAAATAAGAAGAAGATGGAATTTTATCTTTTCTCCACCAGATAAAAAAATATTTGAAGAGAATTCTAAAATCTGAAATTCATTTTCTAACACAAAAAAATGCAACCTAATTCGAAAAAATGCCTTTCAAAATTTAGAACCTGACTTATTCAGTCTAAATTAGATTTCTACGTGGTTACTTGCATCCACTGTGTCTACATTCAGCTTAGAATTAAAGGTTCTTACAATGTCTGTCAGAAAATAGAAAATTCCATTATTTTAACTTAGTACACTATTCAAGTATTGCCAGGTTATATTAATTAGCTGTCACTGAAACATAACGTGTCTAGTATATCCAACATCTCTTACTTTTCATCACAGTATCTGGTTTGGGTTTTGTATTTAATTAGTAAAACGCATTTTTAAAATTTAATTAATCAGGTCTCTTCTTAATTTTCTGTGATATTAAGCGTTATACTAATCAAAGTTTTATAAAATAATCCAGTGTTACAATAATTAAGCACCTGATTCGGCCCTTTTAAAAACATCCATAATGTACGAATTTAATGAAATGTTTTGGATTTAAAGTGTTAGCACAAGGGATAGAATGAAAGTATACGGGATAGATACATGGGAAGATATGACGTACTAATATGAATGCAAATTGGGTTTTTAGAATTACGAGTGTTAAATCTAGAAAAGAAAGTTTATAATTGATTTTAATAATTAAACATTTAATAATTAATCTAGAATTACATCCCATTTTTTGGCTTTATATTCATATGAATAACCAAGGCAAATTACTATAAAATCAGAATGTATTGAGCTAAATATTTGGTTCTATCACAATGAGCACTAATAACAGCATAAATAATATGAAGCGCGTTGTCAACATGTTGTTTTGCCATCAGGTCCTTCCATACGGCTATAATTTACAATAGATATTGCGAACGACTTCTTTTTCAACAAAGAATCTGAAATTTTTCTTATGGCGTTAAGGTTAAGTGACATGGCTCAACAAATGACGCTTTTTGCATTAACTTTCCATTTAGCTTCCGTTCTGAAAACATTTGTCACAATACACAGTATAATTGTTCCCTAGAGACAGATTTTTTTATTAATTTCTGCTCTATCAAAATGCCGAAGAAAGGAATTCCATGGTTATTTTGGATGAGGATGTTGTCCACATTCATTATCCGAGTGCTGGCTTGCTTCCACTATCTAAACGAAATAGCTAAAAGTCACCCTCATATCATAACATCTTCATCCTGAGATTTTATGATCAATAGATCAGTAGAGATTAACCCTCTGAACTACTAAGAGTTCGCAAAATCTGAATACAGTTGTAAACGGAGATTTACTTATTAATTGATATTCGGAATGGATTCGTCCATTCCATTACCCTTTTCTCCTCACTATGGGTGATGGGGAATATGAATGACAGGTCTTTCATCTCTCATCTCTCCCTTAAGGGTCTCTTTAATGACCACTCGTTCAACGGCCTTCTCTCCCCTTTCGGAACAGCAATCGGCCGAAATCCGCCCCACTAGTATAGAAGTTGCATGGCCTGTTACAGGCGGCTTAGGAGTCAGAGTGTTGAAGTCTTTGCGTGCCTCTTGCAAAAGCTAGGACATGCTCCGATGTAATACAAACACATACTTGATTCGACTGACCGCATTAAACTTCTACAAACATTCACACCTAAATGACTATGGCCTTTATCCCTTTGGTGTCTCTTCTGCATTTGAGTTCCTGCAAGCCAAGGATGTTGATGGAATATGAAAACGATGTAAGGCGGAAAAAAATTCGCACTGTGCAAATAACTAATCGAACATTAAACTGATGCCAAAATTTGTCCATTCTTTGGAAACGATAAATGGTATGCATGCACCTAACGTGTTAACGATTACTCAAAGATAATAATGTTTTTCAGTCGGTATTGCTCGGTGAATTCCGAGAAAACTCTATTTCTTCTGAACTATAGTGTTCTTATCACACGAATGTAGGGCGAGAATCTCTGGCAGTATTGCCATCCAAACATCATAGAAGTATTTTAAATATCCTGTGATATCTCGTTTGCGATCCGTTTTCAACTTAATAAGCGAAAGATGCCTACAATTCCAGGTTTTCTACGCAATATGACACGTCCAGCTCTTTCCTGCTACTAGCATCTTTCCATTTTATGGTATGTTCATTTTTAATTCTTGGTAATTCATATTTGGCGTTTTCGTCTATCCTAACACTCGGGGTGAAGGCAGTGTTGTTTTAGATTTATTAGCTAAAATTATTATCGCAGAAAATGTTGGGATTTTTCGAATTATGCTACGATTAGTATGGATAGTTAGTACGGATTCCTCCTTCACTGATGAACATCCGTACTTTATTACCGAAATGCTTTCAATCCTTTTGTCTCTCCAAATAAATATGAATTTGATATATTTCCACAACACTCCTAGAATTGCAGCATTTAGTGCGCATTTGTTGCGTTTGTGTTTTATATTATTTTTATTATTATTTTCCCTTTTTATGTATTCTTATATAATTTTTTGAGTGATAGAGAAATTACTAATAGAATAATAGCCTTTTAAAGAAAAACTAGGAATTCATCACTCTAAAATTTCACTTCTAAAATTCATTTCTAAAATTCTGTATCACTAAAATTTCACAAGAATCCTTATCCTTCACAAGAATTTAGAAGTGTTACCAATGGTTGCAATACTTACATCACAAAATCATTAAAAATGTTACAAAAATACCTACAGGCAGTTATTGAGAATTTAAAAATGCCAAGAAGGCGATTATTGTTAATAATAGTGTAGAATTAGTCAATGACAATAAAGATGTTAACATTTATGATATGCAGACTTATGATTTCCAAGATCTTTTGAAGCATAGACATTAAAGATTTGGTAGATTCTTTAGTAAAAATATATAATGATTTTGAATTAAAAAAGTTTATAAGCATACATAATTATAAATCTCTTATTAATCTTGTATTAAAAGAAAACTATATTATATTTGATAATGAGCTCTTCCATCAAATTAAAGGATTGCCTCAATGAGGGCCAGCTAGCAATAATTTGGCAAATATTTATTTACATTTCTATGAGAAAGATTTCGTATTTAATAGTTCTAGTTTATTATATAGATATATTGATGATTTGATAGACTTCAATAAAGTGTTAGATACAAAACCACTAATTAACTTCTCTCCTAATTATTTATAACTTATAAACACGAATAATAATGAATTAGTAACAGAATTTCTGGATTTAGATATAAAATTTATTGACAGAAAAATCAATACAGATATATTTCCTATAAGAATAGCATTAATTTTAAATTAAATAAATTAACTTTTTGGGAGAGTAATCTTAATATAACAGTCTTCAAGTGTATAATTATTAATTATATAAATAGAAATAACAACTGGGTTACAGATGACGGTAATAGAATTAGGAATATAAATTTTTTTAATATTGCTAAATATTAATATTAGCAATAAATTTATTATCTTAAAAAATATTTATTAGCATATATAGATAAGAAATAAGTAAGTTATTTAGAATATTCCATTGATTTTGTATTCATATCTTTTTAATTTTGAAAACTCTTAAATAATTACATCGATATTTCTTGGATATTCCTGCTGTATATTTTATTTGTTACTTCTGTATTTTTAGTTTTTGTAAAATTATATAGAAGGTGCCACGAATTTAAAATTAATCTTAAAACATAAAATTAAAAATTTTCTCATAGTTTTTGCTATATTGTTTTTAGATTTTAATTAATCTCATGAATTTTTAACATATATTAGAATTTTTAATTCAGGTATCAGACTAATTTTGAAATTTAAAATTATTTATTATTTAATGCGGGCTTAGCTTGTTGGCATCTGGCGCTTAGATTTGGTTTGTTGCGAATTTTTGTTAAAAGTAAATGATAATTGATACACTTTGATTTTATAATTCTTAGTTTGAAATGATTGATAATTTTTATAGAATAATGAATCAATTAATTTTAGTGCAATAATTAATGTTCAATATATTTTCGCGTTTATTTTGCATACATGCTATATTCTTCATGTAGCGATGCATTAATTTAGGGTTATGTATGATTATTTCCTCTAACTTCTTTCAATTTTATGGTTCCGTACCCTTTCGGTTTTCCCAAAAATGGTAAAAGGGATGGTTTGTACAACAAAATCGATTTAACCGGCTATTAGTACATCCGAAGCTGTGCAACCAATTTAATCGTTGAAAATTCAAATTTCTGGATTGTCTTTTTTCAAAAGTTTTTGAATATATAGTTAATATACATGTTCTAATTCTCCATATGCTCTTAGAGTATATTTAGTATTTTTATTTATTGGGATTATATGATATAGTATTTTTATTTCTTAGAATATATTTTATAGTCTGTATAGTTAAAAAAACTATACTATTGCATTGCATTATGGATATGCCTGATAATTTTCATTTTGGATATTAAGATATCCTTTCCATGGATGATATTAATATATATATAGTATAAATCATAAAATGATAGAGTATAAATGAGATAGATTAGAGTATATTTTCCATCTGATACCATTCGCATTTTCATCTTTACTCGGATATACTTTCAATTCGTTTTCACATATCTTTTCGATTTGATATGAAAGTTTGTTATTTTATTTTATTGCTTTTCGATTATGTTTTGCTTCTTATATATTATATATATATATATATATATATATTATATATTAGCAATTCACAATGTCTTCATCCTCAGAAGAAATGTTATTGTGCTTTAATTGCGTCTTTCATTTCACGATTTATACTCTCACTATATATATATTGTTGCAAAAAGTCTTACTGCGGGTGTATGGTGCAAACAGTCCAATACGCAGGATAATGGAGAATGAAGGTTTATTTACAAATATGTAGGAAAACACGTAGCACAGGTACAGGAAACAATAGTTCTTGCATATATTAGCAATGTAAACAGACAACAATTCACAGGTAATAACAGTTCAGCACTTTGTTATCTAACAACACAAACAGACAGCAAATAACTAGTAACGACAATAACAGCACTTTCAATAGCGCTCAGCTCACCAGCTTCTTAGCTCGCACTGCGGACGAAGCTCTCAAGTCGTTCCCTATGGATCAACACAACACCGCTCGGCGTCTAACAGCTCACTAGCTCGCAGAGCGGATAGAACTCCAACGACGTTCGCGCTCCAAGGCGACCCCAGTCGATCAACAACCACCCGTCCTCCAAGCGCTCTACTTATATAGTTTCTCCGGCAGGTCGTGACATCACATGGAATGATCTAGCAAATTCGTGGCGTATCTTCTCTCCTAATAGAAATATCAAGAAGATTCCAGCACTTTTGAGATCCCCTATTTCGTCGCCAAGGTCGGGGAACCAGACATGGCTGTTGCTAGCCATCCCATACTTATCCTTGTAAAACTCTCTTCCCAACCATAAGACTCACATCGCTGGGAAGCGACTTTCCATGTTTGCACCAACATGTATATATATATAGAGAGAGATTTCCATTTTTCTTCTCTCCCTTGATATGTATATATAGACAGAAATATATTTTCATTTTTAATCGTCTTGTGCTTTTTGAGGGGATAGCGAAAAATTTGTTTCGGTTTTCGTATGTCGTTAGCAGAAAAATCACTTATTAATATCATAGGCGAGCTTCTCTTCCTGATGAACGGCTCGCCAAGATATTTTTCAATTTATTAAAATTTTTGTCTTTTGTTTCTTGTTTGTTTCGATATATATACATATATAAGGGTCGCCGGATTAGTGTATGATATTCCATAATTTTTATTTCCAATTAATTGTTTTAGATTTGAAATCATATCAATTTTCAATTGTATTATTAATATTTTTCACATATTGGAAGGTTTTCCGGTATTTCATACATTTACTTATTTACTTTTTGTCTGTATTTGTGTTTGTATATATATATATATATATATATATATGTGCGTATGTGAAAGAATCTTAGGAAGGAAATGTGACAATTTTCATAAAACTAGGTCCTTAATTGCAATTCTTTATGTTTGAGATCAAAACATCATTCTGACGATTGTTTTAGAATGCAAGGGTGAATACATGACCAAGTACCAGCAGGACTTGTTTTAATCGCAATTCTCAGAACAGAAAAAAGTTAGATGGTGGCGCGCTTATGCCTTAAAAACTGATGGGAAAGGAGAAAATCTAGAATCGAGACTCGAAAATTCGTATATTCTAGCGACTCATAAGTTAAATTGAATTTAAGTAGAAATAATAATTTTATAATGTAAAAAGTTAAAATGTTTCAAATATAGGAAAATTCTAAGTTAATGGGTATATATATATATATGTTCAAATTCTTGAAATGGATGTTTGTATGTATGTTGTTTTACTTGTGAATAAATATGTTATTATTATTACATGTTAACATCTAATTGTTTAAACTTACCTTTTGCTCTTAGTATATATAGTATTTTCAATTTTTTAGATCTTATTTTAGATTTGGTTATTTTGTTTAATTAATGAATTTTCAGTATATGAATTGCATTTTGTTATGTCTTGTTTACTTTGTTTCTGTATGTTCACATATAATAAGTTGTATTTTGGTTTATATTAATATATATTATTATTAAACATTTATTATATTTTCAATATATAGAAATATTTATCTAAGAATATATATATTTTGTAGATAAAAAGTCAAAGCATTTAATTCTCTCTCTCTCTTTCTCTCTCTCTCTCTGTATATATATATGTATATATTATAGCATTTCCATAGATAGAAGACTTGGCTAGAAGAGTGTTATGTAGAGATAGGATGTTTTAAGATTTTCTCTGTCCCGTAATCTGAAATGTAATATATAAGTCTTTATTGATTTCTATAATAATCCCTTAAAAGTGTATCATTCTGTACCGTCGAATTAGATGATCATATTCTGTTTTGGGAATGTGTTGAAGTATTGGTTCAACTATGTGCGCATAAAATACTTGGGATGTTACTGGATTCCAGGTAATTTTTGTATGGAGTAATTATCTTCTATGAATGACTTAATTCTAGATGATATGCGCGAAAACACCTTTCAAACACGTGCAAACAATTCCTTGCTCGAACTGATCTCGGGCATCCTTGTTAAGAGGATAAACATAGTTTTCCATAATCCATTCTTGTTAAGCTGCTGAATGCTACTATTTTTCGTAACGAAACGCTTTTCATAAATCAGAGAACATATAAGTACAAAACTGCGTTCAATCGTTACTGATACAAAATATAACAGTTTTCACTTTCAATTGTGGTTATTGTTTCGATTTTCTGCCTCATCTCTCCGCCTGGAGAATCTTGTACTGCTACTGGTAATCCATTGATATCCCACTTTCAACTATCTACTTCTGTTTCTTTGGTACAGAATTAATCTTCAGCTTTACACATCTCTCACAAGTATCTCAGCTTGTGTTAGTCCCATGAAGTGTTCAATATTTAACCCAGACAGCAAAGAAAGCTTGTCTAAAAGGTTTTGGAAACCTTGCCGTCAGCAAGGGTAAATTGTTGTCACAGAGGTTTCCATGACAAGGGTTGAACCTTTCGACAAGGTAGCGGACAGTTTCGCTTGTCAACAAGAAACAAGGTTTTCTGTAAACTTTTCAAAATGATTTCCCCAAGCTTTTATTACAAGCTTGTTTCAGGCCTTTCAAAAGGTTGTTAAGAGCCCTCCTTCGGCGGACAAAATAGAACCCCTCTCCCCCCCTCCGAAGCCGTACTCCTACAGAGGGGTCCAAGCCCCTTCTTCTGACGTCATCTTAGTCCAACTTAGAGTTATCTGGAATGTCAATTAATTAGATCAATTAGGAATCTGAATTAATCAAAGCATAATTGATTAATTTATTAATTTGATTAATCTAATTTTTAATTGAACTTACTTGTACGATTTCGTTGTAGATTGTGACAAAAATTCAAATTCCTCCGAGCCAGGAATCGAACCCGCGTTCATAGAGTTGGAAGGCAAATGCAACAACCACTATAGCGACGGGGCTACACTCTCTGAGTCAGGTGGTTCGTAAAAAGGTTTCCTACGTCAATTTTGCTCGGAAATTTTTTCGTGGATTTGTCTTTCAAATCTTGCCGGTGATGTAGTTCATAGGAAGCTTTCCTATGTAAACCTTAAGGCGATGGTTTCCGAAACGGTTTGCACGGAAATGTTTCCCTGGACAGCCTATGGAAAGTGAAATGGCAACCTTTTCCGCAACCTTCTTTGCTATCTGGGAAGGTTTTCTAAGACAACTCATCGTAAGAGACCTCATTACATCTAGAACCTCACCCGAAAAGAAACTTTTTTATTCATTTTAAATTTTTTTTGAACAGAGGTCACTGAATCATTCTTAAAATCCTCACTCTGAACCATTCTGAATCTTCTTCTTTTATTTCACGAAAATCAACGGCAGTTTTATCTTTAAGAAATCTTAGTGTACATGAAATGCAATTACCGAAGGTTATATGAAATATTCTACAACGATTCTAGTTATTCTAAAATAACTGATAACTTTACGTAAAAACAAACTTTGAAGGCTAACCCAAATTCCAAAAGTCACAGAACATGTTATTTATTTCAATATAATGCAACAAAGATCCCCAAGAGCTTTCCAGAACGCGTTTTGATTATGGACATCGAAACGTTTCATCAAATCGTTGTGATAAAATATCACGTAGTATTTATCCCTAAATCACTTCAGTTTCTTATCTCTTTAATCCCGAGGCGATCTGTTTCTTCTAGACCCTTTCAATCCGGGAGTTTTTGGGTAGGAAACGACATGAATAAGCCTTGGTGGTCATTTACCCCACCAGCCCAACCTGCTATAACCTTCCCTTAAGACGCACGGAAATGGCTGCGGTTGGCAAAGATAATTGGCCCCGTACCGCGCTTAACTCATAAGCGATCGCAGAACCTCACCTCCCCTCATAAGAAGCCAAACGCCTCAGACTGGCCTGCGTCGGTGTTAAGGGGAAATTTTTAAACCTCCCGGGACCGCCTCTCTCTGTGTGAGAGGGTTAATCAGTACTTAGATCCAATTAATTCATTTCATTTAGACAAATGTAGATCGCATTTTTAATTAGTAATATTATTTTGTGAACTCTCAAAATTATATATCACCCTTTAA
>BGPR01038463.1:0-14697 GCA_013235015.1 Araneus ventricosus | reverse complement strand
TTTGTATTTATCACTATGAATTACCGTTCCTTTGTATTTATCACTATAAATTACCGTTCCTTTGTATTTATCACTATGAATTACCATTCCTTTGTATTTATCACTATGAATTACCATTCCTTTGTATTTATCACTATGAATTACCGTTCCTGCGTATTAGTATTCTAATGGAGTTCTATTTCTCCAAGACTCCATTATTTAAGAAACACAAGTGTGATAAATATACAAGAATTATAGTTCCTTTGTCTTTATCACTCAGTTTATTATTTCGAATCATTCAAAGTGATATTCCAAGCTTAATATTATTCCACATAACAAAGTGCATTCATTCTTTTTTGCTTTTTTATTAAGTTATGAAATTTCTATTTTCAATTGTCAGAACTATCATTGGTCATTTCATTTTTCTTTTCTTTCCTTTTCTTTTATGATGTATCAAAAAGTAACTTTATGTCTATATTCAATAACTGTTGATTCTATTTCGGCATGTAAGCACCTATACTGCTTCTTAAAACAGTAAATGAATGAAAACGTCTTATTAAATATTTTTCCTGGATATTTAGAATATAAACCAGTTGCAAAGTATGATTATTTCATTAAAATGAGAACTCTTTATGTTACTATACTAAAGTTGCCTAACTATTTGTTACGCCTTTCCTACATACAAATTATAGATTTGTTTTGCGTTCTATTATTATGCTTTAATAATCACATTTCGTTAAGTAACATGTTAGAATTCTCGATAATAAGGTTACTTCGAGCTTGCTATTATAATCAGTTGAAGAAACCATTTTTACAAACATTTCTTTCCTTTAGCTGCTCTTTCAGTCCTACACTGTAAAAAATTTCATCGCAAAATTACGGGCAGTGACCGGCAGCCCAGGGTCCGTCCACTGCCCGTTAAAATACATTTTGCCCGTAAAACATTCTGACCGTGATTTTATGAATGTGGCCGTAAACCTATGGCCGTAATTTCCTGGCCACTGACCGTAAATTTGGAAGTTGACCATATAAAAGTTCCCGTTACTTCCTGGCCAGTGCCCGTAATTTTGGAAGCTCACCGTATAAAAGTGCCCGTGATTTCCTGGCCACTGACCGTAAATTTGGAAGATGACCGTATAAAAGTGCCCGTGATTTCATGGTCGCTGCCCACAATTTTGGAAGCTTAACCGTATAAAAGTGGCTGCCATTTTCTGGCAACTGCTTACAATTTTGGAAGTTGTTCGTATAAAACTTCCTCGTCGACTTCCTCATATCAGTAACATTTTCGCAATAACCGTGACTTAACAACAATGAAAATGATATCCAAAATCTAATTTACGAACTGATCTTTCTTTAATCAGAAAGAACTTTGTTTAGAAAAGTATTCAGTCACTGATTCTTTTTGTGTACTGTTTCGTAATTACCGAAAAAGTAATCTGGCCGTTCTTTCAGTAATGGTATTATATTTAATAACATTTTCTCATTTTGACCTGGGGGTAAATGTCTTTAAAAGCGGTGGATATCATTTTCAGTAAATAATGCGTCGACAAATTTCATTATAAATACAAATCATATAGATATAAACGATAAAAAGAAGAAAAAATTAGAGTTATAAAAAGTGTTGTAAATATTTTTTTCTTCTCCGAAATACGTATGGATCCATTTGGCGTAAATAACACTGGACAACAAAAAAAAATTTTTTTTCATGTTGCTTGAGAAAGAAAGGGCTATACCTATGTATTTTTGTGCCCTGATTTCAAATCTGTTAACCGTTTTCTTCAATCACCCATAGTTTTTGAGCAACGTAGTAACTCTTATTATATACATTAGGAAATCATATTCAACTTGCAATATTTACACAGGCATATTAAAATGTTAGAAACCTTCACTTTCTTGTGTACTTAGCCTGTTGACTGTGCTTGGCTTGAGGAATATCCATTTTCAATGTCCAAAAATAGTCGGCTAACATTTTGGGATTCCATTTCCCTTGGTAACGAGCTCCCATATTCGAGATATCCTGATGGAACCGTTCACCATGCTCGTCGCTTACTGGTCCAAGGTTTCCTGGGTAGAATTCTAAGTGAGAGTGCAAGAAATGAATTTTCAACGACATGTTGCATCCCATGGTTTTGTAGGCCTTTAAGCAAGTTATTGACGATTTGTCTTAGTTTTCCGCTTTGTGATTTTCGAAGAAGTTTTCTTCTAACCCCTTAAACAATGTCCATGCTGCGACTTCCTTCTTAGTCAGTTTACTCTCAAACACCGGATCCTTCATTAGTTGTCTAAATTGAGGCCCAACAAATATGACTTCCTTAATTTTTGTTTCACTAACTTTTGGAAACTTCAGACTTAAGTACTGAAATCCACTTCATCCACAGTCCATCGCTTTAACAATATTCTTCATCAACCCTAATTTGATGTGCAATGGAGGCAAAAGAATTATTTCTGAGGCAACTAGTGGTTCGTTCTCTTCATTCTTCACACTTGGTATGAGGAACTGTCGCTTGGTAGTAGTGATTTTTTTCTGTCCCTACTGTCCCAATGGCACAGAAAGAAAAAAAGATTGGTATAGCCTGCTTGCAATACAACTAAGACGGCAGTCACTTTCAAATCGGCGCATATATGCCAAGAATGCTTGCTGTACTCACTACTGGACAACATATTCTTCAAGGTTCCGTATGTTTCTTTCATACGAACGGCTACATTCTACATGAATCGGAGGGTGCTTGTTACCATTGTGTAACAGAACTGCTTTTAAGCTGACCTGAAGAGTCTATAAACAAACGCCATTCTTGAGGGTTATATTGTAGTTCTAGAGCCTTAAACAACGAGTCAACATCATTACAAAATATCACATCACCGTCTTGGCAAAAGCTTCCATGTGTTGCCAAACAGAAACATCTGTCCTTACAAAGTGGCTCATGTACTGAATCGGATTTGCGTTGCAGGATTCTCGATCCAAAAACGATTATAATTTTTTATAATAATGTTATAATTTTTGACATACAGCCTTTTCTTTATGAAAATTATAATTGTAAGAGCATTTCACACCCAAACATTATCTTCTTGGCCGGCAATTAATTTTTTCAGAAAGTATTTTTGACAGAAGATCCGACACATTTCAATGACATTTTCTATGTACTTGTAAGCAATTACGAGTAGTGTTGCTCAAAAACAATGTGTTATAAAGGTTTTTCGAGATTATATTCGGGTTCAGTGACCATAAAAACACCATTATCAGTTAAAATTTTAAAGGCAACAAAAAAATATCCTGGCTACGACATTGAATCAAATACAACAAAGGAGTGGACAAAGGTTTTAGTGAGAGTTCATGTTGCATAAAATTGGAGAGTGATAGACAAATTCTGATTGGTTTTTCGAATTCAGAGCGTGAAAGTACATAAGAATTAGCTAAAATCATACGGGCAACAAAATGGTTGTTGTCCAGTGTAATTTGTTTAAGACAGAAGAAAAATGAAATTCAACGAAACAATTAGCTTTTATTTTATCTGTTTAGTCGCATATTCTTTAATTTGTTTTTATTCAATAATTATTAATTTCATTTAGAAACTACAATGAAAAGAAGTCGCCTTATTCGAAATAACTGTGATATTTAACCCTCTGAATGCTTTTTCCGCGGGTTGAATGTATATTTAATTTCTGTTGCATCTTGCGATTCTCTCAAGCTAATGGGTTTACTTAGCACTTTTAAAACGTTGAATCATATACTATTAAATCCTTGCATGTAAATAACAATTCGTTTGGTTCAACCGTATTTGGACATGTTTTCAAGCTATGAATCTAAATAATAATTAAAAACCATTCGGCAGTCAGACGGTTAAAAGTAATATTACCGATATTTCTAAATATTTCTAGTATTTTTATTGAATGTATTTATGAATTATACGTCCGATTTTCTTATAAAATTATTAGCTGCTTAATACCATAATTATTTCATACTTGAAAACAAAAGTAGTAATCCAGATCTTCAAGATCAGGAATCGGGAAATTTTTAGCTCTTCCTGAGTGGAGATCATTTTCAACATTTTACATCAAGAATTTAAATCTTTCATTTTTTTCTAAAAACGTACCAAATATGTTTCATTGGATTAGTGTGCATGTGGATGCAGCAATGCAGTATTTAATTTATGTAGTTTATTGATTTAAATAACATCAATGATTAAAGGGATATGCAATATATTTTTTCCATTCGCACGAAATAGCTGTTATAATATAATTTTATAAAACAATTTTTTAGGAAAAGTCATACCTGTAATCTCTTGCAATGCAAAAATTAAGATGCTTTTGCATTATTATTTTGGAATGTTAAGCTAAAAAGCCGCCCTTTTTATATTTGGTGTGTTTTGGGATTTGAAATATTAACTACAGGCCTATTCCAATTATTTATTACCTCAGAATTAAATATATTTTTATAAGATTTTCTTAGTGTCTATCTGTATAAATAATTTTTATACTTTCTTCTCATCTCAGGGCTTCTAGAACGCCACAAAAGAACAGAATCTCGACAACCCCAATCTAGTTATAATCAATGAAAAGCGCATATCCTTTTAAAATGAAAGATCTCATCCAATGGTAATTGTTATAAGCGCACAAATACCACGAAGAGTCATTAGAAATAACTCGACATATGTTATCTTTTTAAAACATTGCAAGTATTCGACTTTTGAAATTGAAAGCCATTTCCCATTTATCTTTTCCGTTTATTGTCCTAATTTGCTGTTATCAAAGATTTTACGAGTCGTTTACACGTTCAATTTACTGAAAACAATAAAATGAGAAAAAAGCGTGTTATCAAAACATCATTATCAAGTTAATGACATGAAAAAGACTAATAAAATACAGAAATCATTCCATTTTGTTTAATTTTTCTAACGTTTCGGTTTTGCGCTTGCGATATAACCCTTTGAAGCGCACTACCCTAAAAAATTTTTTTTACTTAAAAAGAGATATATTTTTGAATTTCTATCACCTGAAAATAAAATATTTTCCAAATAAAAATATTTTTTTGCCTTTAGTTTTTTCACGAGAGGGTGGGAAGACGTATGTCCCACCGCCCCTGAAGGGACTGTAGCATTCCCCGACTCCTTTCCGTCATTCGCGCCAACGTTCGCATTTTGTCAGTTGCACTTGGAGCATATAATTGGTTATTTAGCACATTTTCTTTTAACAGCTGTAGAAAATGTATACTGTGATTGAAGTGGAGATCTTTTACCACATTCTGCATACAAATGTAGGAGCTCTTCAATAGTATTTTTATGGATGTCGCTCTGTTTGAAAGCTTCAGAAGAAAGCAGGTCACCCAGATGCTATAAGTAAAATGTTACTCCCCTCTCCGGTTTATTGTATGAGAAGCAACAGAAATTCGTTATCAGTTCATGCGATCACTCACTTCAGCCAAAGAAATGAGACACTAATGACCGCGACTGGACAAGACCTGTAATGAAAACCACTGCTGTAGGAAGACCACCGATTGTAAATTATAGCGCAAGAAACGCGCTGCTGGAAGCTGTCAAGTTCTACAGCTTTTCTTTGAGTATCATTGCTAACAGAGCTATTTACAACAGCTGTGCCTAAGGAAATACGGCGTTTTCTCAAAAGCATCAAAGAACGTAAACAAGTAGGGGGGTGGGGTGGGCAGATTCAAGGGAACTATCTCCTTTTCGTTGCAGCTATGGGACCTTCAATTTTGAGAGATACAGAAAGACTTGAATATTCTCTCTACTTTTCGTTCTTTTTAGAAAAGTGTATTTTTATCCGTTTATAAAAAAAAATCCTCAAAAGATCGCTTCTTGCTTTTAAATTTCCACTCAAAATAAATTTAGATATGCCAGTTTTTTTTAAAAAATTCTTGTTTGCATTTGCAGATTTTTTTTTGTTTATTTAACTGTCTTCTGAAATATTTAAATTTATTTTCTGTATAAGTATTAAATTTGAAAGAGTGATTATAATTATACCGTATATAAATCCAAGTTTATCATTCAAAAAAAGAAAGAAATAGGACCGAGTTGCGAACTTTTGTGCTGCCATCTACAGGCTGACAACCTTAGATGCGCGGTGGGACAAAATTGTCCCACCTTTTTTCATCTATAATAATTGATAAAAAAAATTACTTTTGAAATACAGATAATGTTTGGAATACATTTAGTGAACATTGAAGATTTCTTTTGCATCTAATATTTGTTTCGAAATTCATTTTCTTTTTCTAGAAATTTAAAGAAAATCATTGACAATAAAGGGCATGATTTTAAAAATTATTTTCAATAAATTTGAGTAAATTCTCAATGGTACTGCAATTTTTAAAAAAAATAAAAGGTCTTGAAATATCCAATAAAACAACTTTTATAATAAAATACCTTATACAAGTTTGTGAAAAAAAATCTTAAAGAAGGTGGGACAGACGGTGTCCCACCGCCCCTCAAAGGGATAACGGAGTTTCCTCCATATGTTTGTGTTCAGTTTAAGGGAATCGATGTTTAATTAAAGTTTTTCGTCCATTCATCAACAAACAATGACCTCTCCCGCTCTTTCCCCCGTCTGCGTTGTTTAAAAAATGTGGCAAGAATAATAATTTTAAGTAATTAAGCTGGGAAGGCAATTTCTCAGCTGGCTTTTAAGTTTTATGATTCCTGATAAATTGTGGCAACATAATTACTATTAAAATGATTCTGGGAGATAGTTTTTTGATTAATTCTGTGTTGGAGTAGGTATGTCTAATGAAGATCTCTATTCTAATTTTGACTATCGTTATCTTATTTTTCATTTCTTATAAATGAGAGACACAGTAGCTTCAATCATTTGAGATGGTAATTTTTAAGTTTGCACTTAAAAAAATGCAATGTAATTTTTTAAATACAAATTTTTCGTTTCCTACTTGTATTCTTTAATTTATACTTGTATTCTTTAATTTATACTTGTATTCTTTCTTATTTTGAGAAATGAATGGCAAAACTTTTATCCTTCATCTTGAAGGGTATACGTTTAAAGGATATCAATTAATGTTGTCTTCGAGGAAGACAAAATTAGTGGGAATTTGTTTATACCATTTTTCATACAAATATATTGTAAATAATTTTAAAAATGTTGATAGAAATTTTTTTTCATTTGTTTATTAGCTTGAAACGTTTATAAACTTAATACGAGAGAAATGATTGAGATAGAAATAATTAATATTTGTTTTGCGTCAAAAATCTCTTTTTAACCGTTTATTTTCAAAACTTGTAATTGCACTCTCTTTCATCAATATGTATAGTCTAGAGTCCAAATTTGGCAAAAAGGGGAATAAACTGTTTACTTCATACTTTGAAATTCTTATTCCTTGTTAACCCTTAAAGACCCAGTGTTGACTTTAAGCAACATGCCCAATTTAGTCTTTTAGAATCTTGAGAATACGATTGAAGCTCTAAGACCTGTTGTTGCCAATAGGGTACATACTGAGATTTTTATTAAATCAATTTACAGCATATAGATGGCAGCCTGAGTGCTGATAAAATAATTAAAATAATTAAAAATTGATGATTTTCACTTGAGGCTGGATGCTTTCAGCTTTGTTTGTACGCTTGAGAATACCACATTTTAATCTATAATGTCGAAGGAAATTCTTTATCCGTATTATTATTTATTAAAATTGATCTTTGTTTGACATTATAGAATTTTATGAGGAAATTTTTTTTGAAATAAAGCCCAGTTTCGTCAGTTGATAACAAATTATTTTTTGGGTATAAACCATACTTAAAACAAAATAAGATTTTTTAAAGTATTTTTCCCATGTTTTATTCAAGAAATGAAAGTAAAACACATTTTAAAATCATTTTAAAAAATCGGGCTTTTAAGGGTTAATTCTGGTTTGAGTGGTATAAACAGAAACACACATAGTCTGAAATCTTTTATTTTTATTATACGCAAATAAACCCTTGAGTTATTATGCATCCTCGATTATAGACAGATTCATAGCAGTTCCTAGGATTCATTACAAACTTTGTAAAATGCAGTTTCGCATTATATCTATATCTGATATCTGCACATGCACATAATGTGTGTCGACAAGTTGCTTACTTTTGAAAGAATTCATTAAAATCTATTATTCTTGTGATGCAGAAAAAGAATTCCCGCGGTTGGTGAATGCACATAATAATGGAGGAAAGTTTAATAACTGAAAATATATATGCTTTTCAGTGTTAGTAGAACACTAATTTATCTCCAAGTATTAACGCAGAAATTAATTTAGTGTGTAAGCATGCTCATTTCTGTGATTGTTAGTTAATTAAGGTATCCGACTGTGTTCGGAGACATTTTTTTGAAAAAAAACTTATATATATATATATATATATATATATATATATATTAATGTTATTTTTCAACTGCATATGTTTTAAAACTATGAAAATATTGTAAAATTAGGCTTTCAAAATAATATTTTTTTTAAAAAAACTGAGAAATGTGAAGAAAAATGACTAAAATATTTGCCTTACGCTAACTGCCATAGACGAAATTATATTCTGAATATACATAAATCCTTGTAGGAGTACATTTGTATGACGGTTATCTGTGTTATGCTCTAAAATATTTCTTGTACTTCAAAATAGTTTTGAGAAATAGCTGAACATAATTACTAAACTGGTAATTTTTCATAAAAAAATGCTTTTCGTTTATATTTAAGCACTTAAAAATAATACTTGATTTTAAAATTGACCTTAGTTTTTAGAGGGAAACATCAAGCATATTACAGAAAACAATCTCAGAAAATTTCATATCAATACTTGAATAACTTTTTGAGAAATCATTGTTACGGTCGACAGTTTTCCTCAAAAATATCATTTCTCAGAAAACACATTTAAAGTTTTCATGCAACATAAAATAATGCTTACAGTTCGGTAATAAAACAGCTGTAAGTCCATTTGCAATTCACGCAGAGTAAAAAGTGAGACAGTTTTAGAAAGCTGATTAAACAGGCTACAAAATTAAGCCATAAAAATGTTTTCGATAATTTCATTAAAAACGTCGATTTTAAACCAGTCGGATACCTAAAATATTTTCAGTTGACAAACTTCTAATGCATGATCAAGAATATTTAACAGAAAAACTGTATCCAGGAAGCTCAGCTAATATTAAGAAGTATACATATAGGAATTATTAATGATTTTTAAAACTGAGTCATTGTCTGATAATATTCGTGAATGCCATATTTTCAGTGTAATTACCACCTACGAGGAAAATCATTATATGATGCAAATTTAAATAAGCATCCCGATATAGTTCATTTATGAAATGTTGACGCTGTTATATTAATATTTAAATTAAATGCGGTGAAAGGTTGCGCAATTTGATAGGAAGACTCATAATGTTTTATAAGTTTGCTCACCATGCTAAAATAGAATCACATTTATATTTTGGGTGAATGTTTAGTGAAAAGTTTTCCACGTTTACAAAGATATCTTAAAATTAGTTTAAGTTTATTTTAAATTATTTCAATGGCTTACAATCAACCGAACATCCTTGGTTGTCATTTTTACACCTAACATTTTTGAATTAGAATTTATTCATTTGATCCCAAATAAATCCCAACTAGCAATCTTTGATCTGTTTGTTAATTCATAAAATTATTAATAATTAATAAATACTGATTTTCATTTTTAACTGATTTCCCTCTCGGCATGGAGGAAAGGACGAGGGAGTTCCAGATCCGATTCCACCAATAAAACACTATGTACGTTGGCTTTGTAAAAAGTTTGGGTTATGGGGACGAGCTCATTCTCTTCTTTGCCGAATATTAACCATCTAATTGTGTAATTTTTTAAAATCACTATTTAGCTGCAACGTTTGCAAACGTGTTCAAATACCGTTGAGCCAAGCGAGTTATTATTTAAATGCAAAGCTTTATTAGTACAATATGGTCCAACGCTATAAAAGGTGTAAGTAAACTCATTAGCTTGTGAAAATTGCGGGATGCAGCAGAAAATACACTTTCTTCCATCCCGCGGAAATCGCGTGATACTCAGTCACAGGGTAGATAACTATGATTTATGAGCTCTAAATCTAATATATATCTAATATCTATCTAAATAATTCGAATACCAAGCGGATACGAATCCCATAATAAAGATCCGGGTGGTGAGGTGCATATAATTTGACAACCAGGAAAGCCGTTGCGTTAGGGCCAACCAACTGAGAGAACTAAAGAGTTATAGCAAAACTGTTATAATTATGTACTGTTGAATAGAAGGTTGTTGAAGAAGATCAATTACTTTAGTAAATGTGTTGGCTTCTCGATTGACATTCATAAGACTTCTTTTAAAACAAAACAACATTTATTAAGCACAACCATTACACTTCGTAACTGCATACAACGTAACTTCGTTCAATCGTACCATACTCATCTCGTCTCGTCTCTCTCTAGACTATTTCTAAAAATCAAATTCAAAGTAGCACACATCTTACTGTTGCCACTTACCTGATATCATACACTGATATACAATAATTATGTTGCAGTCATGCTTTTGTCAGGCATAATATTAAATACGCTTACATTCGACCATCCTGAATTTTCAATTGGCCTCAATTGAACCACATTTTGTTTACATTCAATAATATCATTACAAAAACAAAACAAATATACATTCGTAAAAGATAAAATAAAGTGAAATATAACATTTAAAAAAGTTCGTTCTAACTGTCCGGCATAAAATCTCCATAACGTAGTGGTTTTCGTACAGTTCGTTTGGATCTTTGCATCTCAGGTTCATTATGAGAATTCGTACTAGAGTCATCATCATCTTCATTCCAGCTTCTCCAGACCTTTAACTGACTGACATGAACTATTGTAGCATAAGGACGACCTTTTCTAGGTCCTAGTTGTGAGATTCTATATATGTCACTAGGGCGTACTTCTGTGACAAACATGGGTTCTCGGTATCGTGGTTGCGTCTCTGTTGATCACCTGTCGTGTTAGGTTTTCTTCTAACTGCCACGATGTCTCCTTTACGAAGCGATACTTTACCTGACTTGTTTTTGTCGTAATATGGATTCGTTTTCACTAAAGAATCGTTGATGCTTTTCAAGTTGTCGACATTCTTATTCTTTTTCTGGATTTGAAGAAACAACGATTGTCACTCTTCCTTAAAGTTCTTAATATCTCCTTGTAGAAGTCGTAGTTCATTCTTTACCATTTCAAGATCATTTTCTAAATTGATCATCATCTTTTACTGGGAAGTGTCTTTAATCTGCAAACTTTCACTCTCTGACTGAGCTGTTTCAAGACGTTTAAGACAGACTGGATTTATTTTTTCATCAATCGGAAAGTTTCTAAATAGTTCATCTTCACGGTATCCAATGTGAACTCTTTTTCCTATTTTGGTATAAGCAATATGAGGAAGATCAAGCCATGTCCGTCCGATGATAAGATCAACTGACTGCGCATAGTCAGGAACAACGTATATGCTTATGTTTTCGGCCTTTACACTATCAACTTCAATATCGGCTTTAATTCTTCCAATAGATGTTAATGCAGGCATCTTTTGATTTCCAAAACCGTATATTTTATTGACAGCACGTTCAAATTTCAGTTTAAGTTTCTGAGCAACTGAAATCTTTAACAGACAACACGAACTTCCTGTATCAATTAAAGCTTGCACGTTATCACAATTATTAATTTTCGCTTTCTTCAAAAATGAATTACTAGCGTCTGAATTCTCGCCAACTAGTCTATCAGATAAGCTTTCTTCACTTGCATGAATCGTTTCCTTGGCGACACAGTTTATAATTTTATGGCCTGTTTCATTACCTTCTCTGCATGTTAAAACTAATTTAGACAGCGAACAGTTCCTGGCAATGTGCCCGAAATTAGAACAGTGGAAGCATTTTGGTTCACCCCTCTCGTTATGTGTAATACCGTACAGTATTTTATTTCCGTTGGTTGTAAAAGCTGAATCATCCTTTAAGGAGTTCTGCTTGTCGTAATGCCATTCTTTTCGAGGTTGCTTACTTCTGAAAGTTGACCTCAAGGTATCATAATCGTCCAGTTTTTCAGCTTAGACCATTCATCTATAAAATGATCTTTTATTTCTTGAGATACTTTACGTTTAATCTGATCCGTTATGATAAGATCGCTCAACTTTTCAAAACTATCTGCTTTAGCTCCATTGACCCATTCATTAAAAAACTTCTTAATTCATAGGCAAAGTTTTTCCAGGTACTTCCTGATTTCTTATTATGCATAAAAACTTTTGGCGAAATTTTTCTGGCGTTAATTTATACCGTTTCAACAATATCTTTTTAACTTCGTTATAATAGTTTGAAATCTCATCTGATTCTCTGGCGATTGACTGCGCAACGTCATACGGCAATAAGCCAAGCAAATGAGTTACCCAAGTGTTTTCTAATATTTCAGCTTGTTTGGCCAGACGTTCAAACATAATTAAATATAAACTTAAATCGTTTTCATCGGAATTAAATTTTTGCATCAAATGGTGAATTTCTAACTTTTGCTTAATTTGCGTACTGTTTACATTTTGATTGGAGACGGAATTTGAATTTAAAGACCTACCTTCTGATTCAAGGCGTATTTTTTGCAGCTCAAATTCCATTTCATCCTTCCGCTTAAGTTCCTCGTATTCTAGTTTTCGCAGTTCAATTCCTTCTTGCCTTTTCTGTTCACCAATTTGGATTTCGTCTTGGCGTCTTCGTTCAGCAATTTCTTCTTGCCTTTTCTGTTCAGCAATTTGGATTTCGTCTTGGCGTCTTCGTTCAGCAATTTCTTCTTTTCTAATTTCATTTTCTTCTCTTTCTTTTCTTTCATTGATTATCGTATTCAACCATTCCTTGGCGCTTTCTTCATCGTATTCTTTGCTCGCCAAAATCATCTTTTTCAGATCTTTCAATGTATGACTGCCATTGACCGTTTCTCCAAGTTCTTCAGCCAATATCTTCAAATCGCACTTCCTTGCTCTAGCGAAGATAGACACTTTCGTAGTTTAATACACTTTTATTTACAAATAATTACAAAAAAATTTCGTAACGTACTTTAAATTTCAAACTCCTCCCCTCTTATTTAACTGTCGATGAGAATTTTCTTTCACAGGTTTCTAATTAATCCCACTTCTGATTTTTGTTGGTTTCTCGATTGACATTCATAAGACTTCTTTTAAAACTAAACAAACATTTATTAAGCACAACCATTACACTTCGTAACTGCATACAACGTAACTTCGTTCAATCGTACCATACTCATCTCGTCTCGTCTCTCTCTAGACTATTTCTAAAAATCAAATTCAAAGTAGCACACATCTTACTGTTGCCACTTACCTGATATCATACACTGATATACAATAATTATGTTGCAGTCATGCTTTTATCAGGCATAATATTAAATACGCTTACAAATGGAATGTCTGTTTCTTTTACGTATTGTCAAATATTCTGTAAGTTTCGTACAATTCGAAAGAAAACTCTGAATGTTATAATAAAAAAACATGCAGAATTTGAAATTTTCAATTTAATACCGATTTTTACTTATATTCATATAAATATTTTTATTGTCTCCCTTTGGGTCATAGTAATACTCCTCAAGCTCTTTAAAAAGAAGCGTAATCAACCTCCTAGCTAAACGCGTTTCCACGCTGCATTTATTTATAACCATACATACAGCAAATCCATAATAATCACGCGCATACTCCTACACTGGCACGATGACGTCGCAGGCAGAACAAATACTATGCGAAAAACTCTTACAAATATGATCTATCCGTTGTGTGGTCAACCATTCGTTTCGCGTTATTAGTCTCGTAGTAGCGATTCAAATCTGCGATATTTTGTCACACAAAAAGTTCGACAGACTATCACTGCAAAGAGGGGAAGGACGTTTTCACGTCAAAAATTGTAAAATCATGTCAAGATAAAAGTTTAAGATTGCAAAAGTATAAAAAAAATATGAAAAAAACTTTCAGTTAAAAATGCACTTTATTTAAAGAAGTGAATAAAAACCTATTGAATTCAAAAATACAAAATGATGAACATGTGGAGATTTTACAAGTAATGTTGATAATAAAATCGTAGTAGTGTTGGAAAAATTTAAACGTTGGGAGTTGAAATTTGAGCATTCCGACAAGATGTGGTGAACAGACATAATAGTTGCAATGTGAGCACATTGGAGCTTGTTCTCTCTGTTGATAAATCAGTAACGGTGAGTAAATCTGGTATGCCCCACACGCAGCCGAGTTAAAACAGTATCAGCTTTTCCGTTCTTTAAAAAAGGCCAAAACTATACAGCTGGTTTTACAGCATGGAGCTCGTTTCCTTTCTCTAAGTTACATTGCTCCTGCTATTATTTATAAGTCTTTCTATTTGGAAATTATCTTATCATAATACCGTGTTATAGGAGACCATAATACCGTGTTATACGTTGGCTGCAATTGGATTGGAGGTTTCAAAACTATTCTAAGATAATATCATCGAAGGATAAAGCGAAGAAACCCTTTCGAACAATTCTCACTGTTGAGATATTGCGTGCGATGTGTTGTTCAATCTCCATGGAAGGTTCAAGAAAATTAAGAAAAGAGAATCATCAGGAAACTAGAATCTATATAAATATTTCTCTTCTACCACTCCGAGAAAATGCACTATTTTGCTGTAGAATTTGGCAAAATCTATAACAAATGATGGATCACGTGATTTCACTTTCAGAATGTAAACAAAACGAGTACAATT
>BGPR01038462.1:0-14697 GCA_013235015.1 Araneus ventricosus | reverse complement strand
CATTTTTTGTCTAGTTATTTCATTGTATTTTTTTATTAAATTATCGAAAATATTGTAGTGCTCTTTATGATTCTTATTGTCAGGTGAATAAAGTCTGTAAAGTTAAAGTGTATTGGTTTGCATAAGCCACGAGGTTTGATATTCGTAACTGCGATACAAAATTTTTATGGCCTCAGCACCCCCCAGACCCGAATTCTGGATTCGCCACTGAGTTTTAGTAAAAAAACTATTACTTAACGTTCTATGAAATACACCTTAAAATAGAAAAGAATGGCTTAAAAAATTGCGACATCGGTACAATTAAGGAGATTGGTTGGCCAGATTTGACCAATGGTTTCCCAAATTAGATCAAAAATTTCTTTAAGCACAATTACAGCAAAAATATTTGATCCTCAAATTCACGCATCACACAGTGCATGAGACCAAATACGATATTTTATGGACTGTATCACATCTACTTTGTTTCCTCACAAATGATATGTATCCTTGGTTTTGATTTTGTTTGAGACAACATTTAATGTCTTTAATGTGCTTTTATTCATTTTTTGCCTTGGTGTGTTCCATTTCCAATTTCAAGGGACTTCTAGAGGTCGTAACTGCTTTCTGAGCTGTTCCTGTAGTTAACGATAGTAATGCCATTGGTTTAAGGTATCCGACTGTGTTGGGAGACATTTTTTTGAAAAATAACTTATATATATTTTTTAATGTTATTTTTCAACTGCATATGTTTTAAAACTATGAAAATATTGTAAAATTAGACTTTCAAAATAATATTTTTTTAAAAAACTGAGAAATTTGAAGAAAAATGACTAAAACATTTGCCTTACGCTAACAGCCATAGACAAAATCATATTCTAAATATACATAAATCCTTGTAGAAGTACATTTTTATGACAGTTATCTGTGTTATGCTCTAAAATATTTCTTGTACTTCAAAATAGTTTTGAGATATAGCTGAACATAGTTACTAAACTGGTAATTTTTCATAAAAAATGCTTTTTGTTTGGGTCATTCTCCAGAAAATGTACCATTTCAACCAAAATATTTTCAGATTTCAAAACCTTGAATTTCCCTTTTTTTTCATTTTTATATGAAACTTCTACTTACTAGAAGTTACCATGAGGAATGGCCCAACTAAATTTTAATTATTTTACACATAAATAAAAACATATATATAACCTTATTCACGGATGTGAGCTTAAAATCACGGAGGTGATATAATACACGAGAAAATTAATAATCACTTCACTAAAATAAATTGCAAACATTTAATCAGCTCATACAGAGAAATAGAAAAAGAAATCAAATCATAAACAATGTTATTAATTAACATAAATTGTCAAATTTATCCAAATGATCATTGAAAAGGTATTGTTCACGCTTATTCATTATAGGCTGACTCAATACACCCACAATATCAACTGCATTTACTTCAGCAATGTCATCCACTTTAGGAAATACAAACTTATTAGTCATACACTTTTTCATGAATTTAACAATGTACTCATCAGAACTCTCACAAGACAGAACAAGTGCAACAAAATGCTTGAATGATTTTTTTGTGGCAAACTTAACAACAATGAAGGTATTTGGGTTTAATTTTGTTGGTATTTCCAGTTTTGAAGTTTCTGTATCAGAGCCAAAATAGTCATCACTGAAAGAATAAGGGTTAGAGTAGCCAAGTTTGGTTTTTTTTGTTATGTTTGATGTTTCTGCTATAATTAATGGGCAGCTTTATTACACCGATGCCATAATGGGAACAGGCCTCACCAGGGCTGCACAATAAACAGCTTAGATGCCTAGCTTGCAGAAGAAATTGATATTTTTTTGTCCATGTTACTTGATGTATGCACATGGTGCCTTTAAAAGCTTTTAATTTTTTAGGTAATAGCTTATCAACACTTTCAATACTTTCAGCAGCAATTTTAATCACATTTATTTTTTTGGAATTAGCAGCAAGTTCATCAGTAAGTCTATTGAAGTTATTCATATCTTTACCTCTACCCACAAGGGAATCGGCAATTCTTTTTAGGCATCCTCCTACCCCATCTGGAGCTCCTTTACCATGTCCACTTTCTGTATAATGCCAATTCAAAGCATCTACACCCAGTTCAGGAGCAAGGAAGGTTGCAATCAAATAAAACATTTTCCTGTTTCGATATTGAGTTACAGGACTGTCTGTAAATATATGTGCAGTTTTCAAACTTGGTTGTGAACGTTTTATTTCCATAATTATTGGCTTCAAGTGAGCACATATAGCTGAGGGGTCATGCCTAAGACTATCGGATAAACTGCAATAAGATGTAACCTTCAATTCTAATGTGTCAGGACTCGAATGATAAACCACTACAGTATGTAGTGTTATCTGCTGTTTGGACCCACCAAAGTGAGAAGATTGCACTTCTCGGCCATATTTACAGACATAATTTTCTGAGAAGTCTGCATGAATTAATACATCATTTGATGTCAACATCTTTTTAATACCATTCATGGTGGTTTGTTGGTGGTTTATGTTACGCACATGCATCAAAAATTTTACTACACTATCTTCTAAAATAGATACTAACTCTTCTTGCATACATGTAACCTCTTCTTTCACAGTCTTCTGGCATATTTTTTCTTCTCCTTTAACTATAATTTTCATTTTCTTTGTCACCCATCTCTGGTATACTATAAGATGTTCTCTTTCAAAGTCTTGAAATTTGATTTTTTTTTATTGGCAATCATTGCAACTCCTTATCAAACAATCCTCCCTAAAATATGCTCCTTCACAACACAGTGCTTTACACACTTCATCTGGTGTATTTTCTTTAATTATTCCCTTTCGTTTTAGTGCTGCTACAATAAGTGCCATGTTCTCATGAGTAATACATAAACATGTGTCTCTGTCTCTAGCTTTAGGGATAAGAACCCAAAATGGACGTAGCTTGCAAAAGACGGAATAACTAATTTTGCATTGTGGATAGTGATGCAAAAATTTTTTGTGAAGGTTTTCCAAGGAATCATTGAGAAGTCTTTTTTGTTGTTTACATTTCTTCAGAGTTACAGTATCTTTCTTTCCAGGACATAGACGGCTGGATTCATCTACTTGTAAAAAATTACTAACAAGAACTTTCATTGCTTCAATGCTCTTTCTGGCTTGCATTTTTTCTTTTAGATTCCTCCTAGGTTCGAGAGTTCTTTTCGAAAGTATTTTTTTCATGTAATGGAGATATCTATATTTTTTAACTATTTTTCCACTAACACTAGTTGCTATTCTACGCTTGTTAATATGGTGCTTACCTTTGTTGAAATTCTCTTTTATTTGAGCAGCTATAACTTCACTGAAAAGTAATTTTTTTCTAACTATTGGAGAAACTGTGTTACCAGTTAATAGCCTGCTAACCTTTTTCCTTGGTGAATTTCTGTTGTTTTTTTTTAATCTATGAAGTTTTTGCCTGTATTTACATATGTGTGTCATTGCATTCTGAAGCTGTTTTTTCAATTTGTTCATTTCATTTTTTAAATGTTGTGTGTTCTTTCTCCTTTTTCTTTTACCTACTTCCAATTGTGGACTTCTACATATTGTATTGTCTCTGCTGGGACCAGGAACAGGATTAGTGTATGGAGTATTATCTTCCAATTTTTTATTACACTTCTTTTTAAGACAATATTTTTTGCTTCTTTCTCTCCAACTTTTTCTGACTTTTCTTTGGTCTCGGTTACCCATTTCATGTATTCCTTTAATTTTGCCAGCTTTTTTCCTGGCATAATATCTTTCTCTCTCCTTGCGTTTCTGTTCCTCATATTTTTGTGGATCATTCCTAATCGATTCGCGCAATTTTCTCATGCATTCTTTTGTCTTCTCCTTTTTTTTTCTTCATTTCATTCTTGCTTGTTGGATTCTTCTTCCTTTTGTTTTCAACACAATTTTTCTTCTTTGCCATTCTAAAATTTAAAAAATATTTAAATGTTTGAAAATGTAAGGCCTATGTAGTATTAACAAAACAACATATGATAATTACACAAAAGATGAGTAATTTTTATCTTATGTTTACTATGTAATGTTTATCTCAAAATATTCATAGAAAACCATTGCTTTGAGTGTTATTCTATGATTAACCTAATAAATGAAATTATAGTTAAATTTAGTCATTCACTTAATGAGTTTAAAATTTGCAGTTAATACATGTATAAACATTAGTATATTCTGAAATTGCTGACTATATAATTTTGTTAGAATATAATGTTAGAATTTAGAATAGAATGTTAGAATTTAGAATAGAATGTTAGAAATAGAATGTTTTGTTAGAATATTAGAATTTTGTTAAATTAATCTCACCTCCGTTATTTACTCTCACCTCCGTGACAATGAAATTGGCTAGGGGTATCACGGAGGTGAGACTCACGGAGGTGAGGAATCTTCTATAAAAATAGGCTTAATGGATGCTTTTTTTAGAGAAAAAAATTATTTTTTGGTATTACAATCTACACATGTTAAGCATATTAAAACAGGTAAAATTGTATTTTTATATTATTTTACGTACCTGAACTTCAAGGTCACGGAGGTGAGATTTCTGAATAACCAAACTTGTTTCTTCAGAACAAAATCTGTCTACTTGTCTCTAAACCAAAAGTTCATTTACTTTTTGTAGCTGTAATAAACAATATGGATGACATGCATCATGGGAAACAAAATGTGATGGCTGTACTGCCATCTATGAGTGATAAATGGCATTTTTTGCTTGGGTAACGGAGGTGAGAATTTATTGTGTGACACCATTCATTGTTGTTCTAAAACAAACTAAATCACAATATAAAAATTTAAAATATGGTTAAACATTTAATATTTGAGACACTTGTGGCAGGAATAATAAATATTTAAATATTTTTTAAAAATTTAACAAGTTATTGAACAACATTAACAGTCGCATCAGGTGTGTGACATATCACGGAGGTGAGAATTCACATACTGTGAACTAAATAAATAATAAATTAAAAATCATAATAAAACTTTGGTGACTGAATTAAATAGATATATTTTTACTACCATTAAAAAACATAGTTTAATCAATTATGGGCTGAAGATTTTGCTGTAAAATGACTGTGACGGAAAAGGTACATTTTCTGGAGAATGACCCTTATATTTAAACACTTAAAAACATTACTTGATTTTAAAATTAACCTTAATTTTTAGAGGAAAACATCAAGCATATTACAGAAAACAATCTCAGAAAATTTCATATCGATACTTGAATAACTTTTTGAGAAATCGTTGTTACGGTCGACAGTTTTCCTCAAAAATATCATTTCTCAGAAAACACATTTAAAGTTTTCATGCAACATAAAATAATGCTTACAGTTCAGTAATAAAACAGCTGTAACTCCATTTGTAATTCACGTAGAGTAAAAATTGAAACAGTTTTAGAAAGCTGGTTAAACAGGCTACAAAATTAAGTCATAAGAAGTTTTTTGATAATTTCGTCAAAAACGACGATTTTAAACCAGTCGGATACCTTAAACTGTCCAATTTAGGTAACTGTTTGTGATACAGTCTAGGCGACTTTTGGACAACAACAACAAAAAAAAATTCCCCTAACCTTATCTTTAAATTGTAACCAAACCGGTTTCCTATCTGAGTATATTTTACCGGCAACTGAGTATATGTTACCGTATGAAACGCAGGCATTCTATAGAATGCCTAGACATTTTATAGAAGTTTTATAGGAGTTTTCAGGCAAAGTATGAAATATGAGAATTATGACATAATTTTATATATATTTATATAATGCCTAGGCATTCTATAGAACAACAAATGCTATTTAGGCAAAGTATGAGAAGGTCATGATAAGACCATTATTTTTTTTTATAAAAAGCGCATACTTTAAAATTACAAATGTTATGTATGCGCATTAAGATAAGACCAATATTTAAAAAAAGTTAATACTTTAAAAATACAAATGTTATTTTGAAAAGATATGAAAGAGTGCCATTAAAAAAATCTTTTATTCAAAATACGTAAAGGAAAATGAAAGTTATACATATCGAAGTTTAGGCTTCCCTAGGAATTGCATATAATACCTATTTATACACTTTCCCTAGGCATTTATATAATACCTAGGCATTCTATAGAATGACAAATGCTATCTAGGAAAAGTATGAAAAGATCATAATAAGACCAATATTTAAAAAAAGTTAATACTTTAAAAATACAAATGTTATTTTGAAAAGATATGAAAGAGTGCCATTAAAAAAATCTTTTATTCAAAATACGTAAAGGAAAATGAAAGTTATACATATCGAAGTTTAGGCTTCCCTAGGCATTGCATATAATACCTATTTATACACTTTCCCTAGGCATTTATATAATACCTAGGCATTCTATAGAATGACAAATTCTGTTTAGGCAATGTATGAAAAAGGTCATACTAAGGCTATTATTTAAAAAGACGTGTATTCCTCAAAAATACAAATGTTATTTAAAAAAAATAATAAAAGAGTGCCATTAAAAAATCTTTTATTCAAAATGCCTAAAAAAATGAAAGTCGTACCAAACAAAATTTATGCCTTTCTTGTGACAAAACAAAATGAAATTTGAAGCCACTTGTTGCATCAATAAAGGAAATAATTTTATTTTGAACTACACTTAATTTTATTTCTTAAAAAAACGAATCGATGTGTTTTTTGTTATTAAATCAAAAACAAATAAATTCGATCAATTATGGTGACCCAGAAATCAACAACGAATTTTCAAAAAGGAGACAACTCAATGAAAAGAAAAAGTTTTTTTTAAAAATTGCGATCAATTCTGATAGCGAAGTTTAAGCGCTACAAAACAACAACAATTCCAACATAAAATTATGCAGATAATACGTTCCTAATTATTAATAATAAATAATAGTAATGGTGGTGTGGCTCTTAGGCGCATCTCCGAAGACTGTTCTAACCCCTGTAAAAGAAGGGGTCCTCGCATGAGCTGTTCGTAATGGGGGCTATAATGCGAGGGCCACAGTGCCCGATTTGCTGTCGTGGCGGCCGGACTTTCAGATTCACTATATGTCCAGGACTTGACAGAGTGTTCTGTAGTGAATTATTAATAATTAGAGTTACCATAATTTTTTTCATTGAAATCCGGACACGGCAGGGGTGTCCTTTGCGCATCATCTTCGGGTAGCGAAAAATTAAGATAGGAAACTTAGTTTTATGCCTGAGTTTTTTCCTAACGGTTTATTTGAAGATAGAAATCGTTTAACGCAAAAATTGCGTTAGATTATTGATAGATTTAAATATTAAATGCCAAATAAAATAAATTTACACAATGGAAAAAGTTGGGGGTGCTGCGTTACCGCAGTCCCTATACACGAGCCGCCCTTGGATAGAATGTTTAGTATTATTGAAAAGGAAAATATTTGCCTCCCTGCAAATGGTCAATGGCAAGAATTTGAGAGCTAATCTATGGTAAGGTTAGAGTAGTCAAGCTCTAGTAGATAGCTTCGTCTCGCTGTGTTTGGAAACATTTTTAAAAATTATTAAAATTAAATTGAATTAATTAATTGAAATTATTAAAATTGAATTGCATGGAAATAAAATTGGTGTCATTGAAAAGCTATTTTTTTTTAACTTTAAGATGAAGTGAAAATTATTTCTGTGCGACAATATGCTCCGAAGTTATTGCGGGAAAACGTTAAAATTTAAGGTAATTTGCCCACTCTTCAATAGGAATGTCGACAATAAAATTAAAAAAGAAATCAGTTAGTTTTTCCGGACTCTATTGCTTTTTTGTAATTCCTAGTTTCAGTCAGCTAAAATGAAATAAAAATTTAATAAATAAGTAGGGGCGACTGATCCTCCTAGACGCCACTGGTGTGAACTAGGACTGGGCAGCATTTGTTCCTTGATAGCGACCTGTCACCAATCATTCTTTCCCTCCTAGTACTATAAATAGAACTGTGACCTTCAGGAACCGTGCGCTCCAGAAAATGGAAAATTAAATAGCACGTCGCATGGAAATACAATTGTGGCATTGAAAAGCAAATTTTTTAAACTTTAGGATGATGTTAAAATAATTTTTGAGCGACAATTTGCTCCGAAGTTATAGCGGAGAAACGTTAAAATTTAAGATAATTTTTAAGTAATTAAAATTTCGAAAAACTCTTTCTTAGCAACCACCTGTCATATTTCTAAGCCTAACGGTTTGGAAGATTTCGTGATGAGTGAGTCATGGTATTTGCCTTTTATATATATAGACGATAAGGTCCCGTCACCAACTTCACACCTCTTTCCTCTACAGTTAAGCTGGCTTCCTACCATAAGTTCTGAACTGCGCTAAATCTAATATCAAGTTTAATAAGTTATCATCTTGAGGAAATTCAAGTTTGGCGGCAGTACTGTACTCTTAAGCCAACCAAATTTTACTAGAAAAATGCCTATAATGCAATTTACAAAAATTTGAAAGCGTTTTCATGCCTCATAATTTTAAAATGGCAGGAAAGCATGAAATTAAATGCTTGAAGAAAGGGTGGAAATCATTTCAGTCTACCTCACACACAAAAAGAAACAAACCTGAATTTAAACATCTGCTGCCACGTCTTAAAAAATATTACTTTGAAGCAGGTGCGATAAAATATTTCAGCAATGCAATGAATAATAAAGTGAAAATACTTCCTTGGAGTTAATTTCCCAAGAAAATAATTTACACTATCGCAACCGTAACAATCGCAAAAGCGCGTGAATAAAAGATTTGCTGAAATAATGAGATTTGTTTGAATTTTATTTGCAACAATAAAAACATTGTTGCAATTCATGTTTTAAAACATTTTGAAACATTATTTAAAATTGAACAAAATGTCGCGTGGAAATAAGATTGATGTAATTGAAAAGCTAATTTTTTTTAATCTTTAAGATGATGTAAAAATGGTTTTGGTGCGATAATAGGTTCCGAAGTTATTCCGGAAAAACGTTAACATTTAAGTAATTTTTAATTACTTTAAATTCTAATTAAAATTTCGAAAAATCCTTTCTTAATGAGCACCTGCTATCCAAGCAGCAACCGCCTCCCAAATTTCAAGGTTTTAGTCAAAAGTGGTTTTCGGAGATTTCGTGATGAGTGGGTCATGGTATTTGCGCTTTATAAATAAAAATTCATTGAAGTTATTAAAAATTATTTTATTAATGAACTTTTGACTTTCATAATAGCAAGTTTTCTTTCTCAATTTCTAGTTGATGTAAACATTTCTTTTTAATGTAATTTAAAAAATTCTCATGTACAGGTTTGTAGTTATTTCTCGGAAAAGATAGTTCAAGGTGTTGAAGCTCTACTTTTTCTTTGATCTCTCTTTTCATTTTCATTCTATACTGCTTCGTTTGTGTTTTAAGAAATGAAATGCATCTGCGGTCTAGATCCTCAAAATCTTCAGGCATGTATTTAGCAACAAGACTTCTCAACGATTTTTTCATGGTTTCTCCTTCGTAGAGTTCTAAAACGGCTTCTCCGTTTGAGAGGAAAAGATGGAGCAGTTTCTTTTTCAAACCTGAGGCTTTGAAATTGGTACGGAACTCTCGAAATCTTCTCGAATGCGTAATACTTTTGAAAACTATTGAATTCAAGACTATCAATTTGTCAGAATCCAAACTAATTTCCCATAAAGCAATCCAAATTCTTCTGAGGTGCTCAACGCTGTGTATTACACTATTGAAGCCAAGATTGCCGCTAAAAAATCCGTGGCAGTCAGTTATGGGATTTAGAAAAGGATTTTCATGAAAAAGAATTACAAATATTTTTAGAAACACAAAGTCTTTACAAGCCACATTTCTACAGTGTACTCCACAAACGTTAGAGACGAAGGCCATTGAAGAAAGTGAGACACCATCTATATCGTGAATTCCCGAAACAGCTCTGCTTTTTCTTGCGAGTTTAATAGCACGAAGTGGAAAATAAAACATGGGTGTTCACGGCACTTTTCATCTGCGAAGAAATTTGCTTTCATAAATCCTACATAATTGTACTCGATTTTCCTTTTACAAAAGTTTATGAAATAATCTAACCAGGCGACATTACCAGAATAAGCAGCAGATTCCAAAGAAAATTCGTACCAGTCGACATCATTTCCTATAAAATGTGGCACCTCTTTTATGCTAGTTGCATTATCTTTCGACAAACAGTAACCTATCCAAAATAAAACTTCATCAGACTCTCTTGTGTGAGGAAAACAAGGAAATCTTGAGAGTTTTTCTCGATAAGTATATTTACACCCACTAGCAATTGCTGGTTTTTTCACAAATATAAACCTATAGGAATAAATTGCTGAGGACGTGGAAGGATTACTGTCTGCCACCAGCATCTTGTACAAGAGCAACTGCTTCGCAACGATCCACAACTTTAAAACTTCCTCTTCAAGGAAATTTACGCAAGCCAATCGGAAGGCAAATACACCGGGCAGTATTCTACTACTGAGAATTTGCTCTGCCGTTTTGCGTTGATTTATCAGTCCGTCAGCATTCAGTATAAGGCATTGATGGAGAATATCACCTGTAAGCCATTTCTAAAGAATTTTCGGGCTGCGTTTTCGAGAGCCAGAAGTTCATTAAACAGAGAAGACGTTTGCCAGCAGGCTTCACAATCTGTAATATACGCGATTTCACCTGTTTTGGCAGAGGAAGTTTTTGCACGTCGGCCAATACGAGGTCTACTAACTGATCAAAAAGTTCTTCTATGGAGAATTTTTTGGTCAAATCCTGACGAGTCCACATCAAATATGCAATACGAACACTGCACAAATCTAACAGAGACTGTAGGGAAAAAGACACCATCGTCTTCAGATATCTGTAAGAAGAAATGAAAGCAATTAATGCCATACTCCAAATCAAGAGAAATCTACTCATTGTACATAACTTACTCATTAAGCATACAGTGGGTTGGCAATATAATTCGGACACTTTAAAATTTGCATCTTTTTTCTAATATCTCCCGATAATGTGCATGAATTTTCTTAGAATTTCGAATATTTTTATAACTAAGCACAGATATGAATTCAACTGAAAATTTACGAATTTAAAGGAATAAAAAAAAATCCCTTTCGGCAAGCTGGAAGGCAAAGGTAGATTCCGTTAATGTTACAAAAGTAATGAAATATTAGATATTGATCAATACAGACATAGCCAATGACTTTATTGTTTCCACACATTGCAATATTTACGTCGTGCTTCTGTTTTCATGACATTTAATTTTTTACTATGTCAACGTTTTATCATTCTACTCAGAAGGTTATGCTAGATTTATTGGTCAATACATTGGTTCATTTTTTTGAAATATTCCAACACATAATCATTCAACAGGTAGGAGTCATAAACAAATAAACATCCCATCAGCGCAAATTTCCCCTAGATAACATTAAGCCAGCCTATCTGAAACAGTAGCAAGAAATTGATATTTGACACGAATGAAGAACGACTCTAGATTTAAAAATTAGCTTATTTAATCTAGATTACCATATAATTGTGCGAACATTACTTTGTAATATGCTAAAATCACATGACATGAAACATTTAAACACTACTAGAAAGGGCTCATTTAGAGAACTCCCTGGTTACAGAGATAATAGTCACTGAATTCTTAACACATAAGAGAATAAAAATTATTAAACATTTTGAGTGGAAAATTAAATATGTGTGTTTAAAGCATAGGATATGAATGCAGCCATTTTGAACAGTGAATTTAAATCACCATCGACAGTTAAAAGCAAATCGTCAGGCAACAAACCCCAAAACAATTTTTAAGTTAATGAGATATTTTTCAATATCAATAAAGGAAAAAGGAAACTTTTATTTAAGTATCTATCTTTTTGACTATTTTATATTAAATTATTTAAATAAATCTTGGTGCCGCCATGTTAAATTAAATATCAAATTAAAGTAATCTGTCATTAATTATCAAATTAACTGTTTGATTAATTGAAATTAACTAATTATTTAAAATTAAATATTTAATTAATTGTGACGAAATCTTCACTAAAACCGTCTTTATGGCTCATAGTATTTGTCAGCAATAGTTTGGATTTATCTTAATTTAAATAAGTCATTATGGCTATTATGTATGCTTCACATCTCCTCCTAAACTACTGAACTGATTTCAACCAAACGTTGCACACTTTTTACGTTCTCGTATATGAAGTATACAAAGAGAAAGTATTGTAATCGTCAAAAAATTCGAACTCGAGATTTTGACGAACCTCCACGTTTTAGACCTCCCCGAGTCCGAAAAACACAATTCTGGAATTATGTCTGTGTGTCTGTGAACACGATAACTCGAAAACTATTAGAGCTACGTGGATGAAATTTGGTATGTGGTCTTTAAACATAATTTGTAGGTTTCCATCAAATTTTGGACAAAATCCGTCAAAGGGAAGTATGTCTGTCTGTACGTCCGCTGTTATGTGAACACTATAACTCAAAAACTTGAATAGCTAGATGGATAAAATTTGGTACACGGTTTCATCGTCATGAATGTAGGAAAGGTGTCTAGGGGATAAAAGTTCTAATTTGATGCAAAATGAAAAGAGAGAGTTAAAATCAACTAATTTATTATTTAGACACAATTAAAACATTTAACTATTTACAAAGGGGTTAAAACAATAAACATAAGAGCAAGTTCACCTCCGAGATAGCACCAGGCTAATTCATAATTTACTTTCGCTCAGAAAACGGAGAGCCTAAATTATAACGACCGCTTCGGTGAAAATCCAACATCGAACTGATTTAATTCCCGCCGAAGTGACGTGACGTCACTTCGCCATAAAACAGACGATTTATTAGTGGTGCCATCTCTTACAATTTTAAATGAACAAAAATGCTAAAGTTAGTTTCTACAAGTTCGGCCATCCTGGGTATCACTGACCCCAGTGATTTTACATAACATACAATAATAGATATAGGCCATTAACAACTCTTCAAAATTAATACAGTTAAAAAGATAAAAATTTCATTATAACATTTAAACATGAAAGTAAAAATACAATTATCACAAAGGAAATATTGATAATAAAGAAAGCAGAACACTTCATTATACACTGTGTTCTAAAAGAAAATAGGAAAGTTTCTTGTATAAAAAAAACACATATTTCATCCTGGTGAGTAAAATTTCATTAGATCAGCAGATGAATTCGTTAGCTTAGGACCGTCATGATTACCTACTTTTTCTAAGTCATATCTATTTCTAGGCTTTACTTTAACTATTCTATATGGTCCCAAAAACCTAGGCCTTAATTTCAAACCCGTCCCAAATTGTGTTCTCTGAATGACCACTAAGTCACCTCTCTGGTAACTAGGGGCATTCCTGCATTTCCTATCGTAGGTTCTTTTATTCTCCGCCTGTATCTTCTGGATATTTTTCTTTGCATCTTGTCGTAGTTCGTCTCTCTGTTCTTGCAGTTCTTCCATCATTTCTTCCATTAGTAGATCTCTCAGATGAAGGTCCTCCTTATTTCTCATGGTGACACCAATTAACAATTCAAACGGAGACCACTTAGTACTACGATTGAATGTACTATTTAGAATTCTTTGAAGTGGGTCTACGAACTTGAACCACTTGGTTGAGTCTGCAATTGACAGTTTGGTCAAAACGGAAATAAGAGTTCGGTGCATTCTCTCGACTTGGCCATTTCCTCGGGGTACTCCGGTGGTGATTTGAAAATGCTGGATGTTTTCATTAGTACAATAATCTCCAAATGCTTTAGAGGTGAAAGCAGAGCCTCTGTCTGTTATTATTCTTTTGGGATTACCGAAAGTCTTTTGTTGTACTTTTAACTTATCCAAAGCATCTTCTGCGGAAGTAGATCTAACGGGATAAAGCCAAGTAAATTTGGTGAAAGCATCCACTATTGTGAGGATATGCTGGTATTTTTTGTTGGTAGAAGGCAAAGGTCCGATGAAATCAACGTGATAAGTACTTAATGGCACATCTTCTTTAGGAATGGGGTTGAGAAATCCATCTTTCTTTCCGCTCTTTTTGTTGGTCAAAATACATGGCACACAGTTGACAATTACATTTTGTACTTGTTTACTCAAATTAGGTATGAAGAATTCCTGTTTGACAACTCCTTCCGTTCTGGCAGCGGAGAAATGTCCTTTCTCATGAGCTAACTTTATTATTTCAGTTTGCATATCTCTTGGTACAACTATTAATTCGCGACCATCAACATATTTGTAGAGTATTTCGTTTTTATCGAAAAAGTCTGAATCGCTGTTTGATCCAATCATTGATCTTAAACTCTGCGTGTATTCATCTTCTTGTTGTGCCCTTTTTAACCTTGCGGTTAGAGTATCGCTCGTAATTATGGCGACCGGATACCTACTAAGGGCGTCCACATGTTGCATTCGCTGGCCGGAACGATGGACAATTTCGTAATCAAACTCTTCCAACAGTAATGCCCATCTCGCTATACGAGTAACTAAATCCTTTTTGTCCATAGTCCTTTGAAAGGCTGAACAGTCCGTTATGATTTTGAAATGATTCCCCATTAGGTAGGTGCGAAATTTCCTTAAAGCGTTGACAACAGCGAGAACTTCAAGTTCATAGCTGCTATACTTCTCCTCTGCGGGAGTAGTTTTCTTAGACATGTATTGAACAGGATGCAATTTTCCATCTTCCGCTTTTTGGAGCAGGACGGCTCCGTACCCTTGCTGGCTTGCGTCCGTGTGCAATTCGGTTGTTTTTCCTTGCTG
>BGPR01038461.1:0-14699 GCA_013235015.1 Araneus ventricosus | reverse complement strand
CCATTGCTTCGTTCAGTTACGTATTGCTCTGCATCGGCAGTCTCATTACAGTAAAGCTTAACCGGCGTAGCGGGAAGCGCCGATTTCCGCATACCTGGAAAAGTCCGGATGGTTAGAGTGTGATGGGAAAAATGGGAGATTGTAGCCTTTTTTTTTTCTTACCGCTATCCCATAACTTTTTTTTCACTTTTTCAGCGGAAGGTGAGACTTTTTTTCTTTGGCTTTCACTTTTTTTGCTTTTAGACCTCCCCGTAAAACAAGTCTGTGTACGTCACTGTACTGTATATTGCTTTTCCTTCTACGCCCCTCGGTGAGCCCGGATGTTGCATTCAGAAATAAATTGCCCACGTGAATGGAACAATTCAGGCGCGCTAAATTCTGGCACTCTGTTGTAAAATTTTCAGAAAAACTCATTTCTAATTTTCCGGTTAGTTAATTTTCCAGATGCGCGGGTGCCAGCAATCGAATTTACTGTACTACGGATTCTCCATAGTTTCTGCGCAATTTTGGCTTCTTATACAGACTACATAATCCATACTACGGAAAATTTACTTTATTATGCTGGAGTCAATCCAAATGAATTTTTTTAAGAAAATGCCATACCATAACTAAAATAACTACCTCACTTAATGGTTCCATAAGAATTTATATAATATATATGTTCGTATGCTATTCTTACGAAATATTTATTATATATTTTTTAATATTGTTTTGTTATCAATTTTTGATAGTTTCTTTTTCATGTGTGTTATAAGATGTTATTGAAAGCTCAAGAACTAAGACAAAATAAATTAAATCAACTTCTTATGTGAAAAGCATATTAAAAATTGCGGCATGCAAAAAGTTGAGTCTGCACCCTAATGAACAAATACATATCCGTTCCCTACACACGTAATCTTCTGCTAAAATTTCAAGTATTTTTTTATGAGAAACACAATCACTCCTGTGTATATAAAGTTTTGGACTCCTATAATGGCACCATTAATGTTAATGGCCGCTAATAATATAGTTGTGTTCTCATCATGTAAAAATAAATTCATCTGCATTTTTTAACCTCGCATCTCTTTTGTTTTGCCTTTCATTTCTGATATTCTGTTACTGTGTGTTACCTTAGTTTTTTTTAAACAACCAATGATACTGACATCTTTGCATAATTTTTTTCATTATCTGTTTTGATGTGTGTGTGTTTGATTTTCTAAACTAAAACTTCTTTAGATTTTACTTGAGTGTTTATTGATAATTTTAGTCAAGTTTTGATTTTTTTTAATATCAGTTAGTAAACAATACTTAATTGAATTTCTTCCACAGTTTTCCTGAAGGGCACGTTCGGGAGACGGATTCTAGCTTGTCTCGGAGTGCCGTTAAAGCTAAGAGCACAGCCAGTCAGACAGCTGAAAATGCCCCTGTTGTGCGAAAGCCCTACTCGCCGTTTCAAAATACGGGCAGCAAGATGGAGTATGCCTTGGCCCGTGTTGATGATCTTTTGAATTGGGCTAGAAAGGTCTGTAAAGCAAAAATATGAAAGTACTTGCTTTATATATTGTTTGAATGGTTACAGTTAACTTTAGGGTACGGAGCTGTTGCTCCTTGCTTTGCATTGCCAACTTTTCGACGCCAGGAGGAATATGGTTTAGCAATATGCAGAGGCGGCCCGAGGCAATTTTACCAACCGGGCAAGACAAGAATTTGGCGCCCACCCTCCCAACCAACGTGATTTTTTACCTGCAAATATGACTTAATAATGTTATGGGAAATTAGGGCAGGGAGGGCTCGTTTTGAAAGCGGGGTGAGGAGAGGACACAGTAGACAGGTCCGCACGTATGGTCAACCCGATCCCATAGGATCGGATTGCTCGTGGGTGCAGTCTGCTCAGTCCGACCTGTCAATGACCCACCAAATTTTATGGCCTGATGTTTGTGGAACAGATTTTGAGACCCCCTCCAGGGTCTAGAGGCTTGAGGCGAGCGCCTGTACAAAAAACTGAAGAGGGTGCGCCAAAATGAAAGGAAAATTTTTTTCCATTTTCAGGGGAGTTTAGGGAACGTCTGGATGATTTCGTTGTCGCCAATTTGTTTACGTTGGGAGGTCACCAAACCTCCCTACTGCTAATCGGCGCACAGCTCTCTGGCAAACCCTGCGTAATGCTAAATGTGCAGTACCGAATGCTTCATGCGCATTGATACATGCATAGCTTTGCGATGTATCACTCCGCCGTACGAACGACAATTTTTACCTGTTCCTGTAAAAAACTGTAAGAGATAATATATAATGCAAATACAAACAAATAAATAAATACAATGAACCAGGAGGTAAAAGGAGAAAGGCACTCTCTTGCACGATTTATTTAGTAATTAGTTATTTAAATGTACTGAATTTTAATCTATGTTTTTTCGATTGATCTCTATCAAAAGTAAATTTCCTGAACTTCAAACGAGGATGCTTTACGCATTTTGAAAAGGGAGTACAAAAATATAATAATAAGCAGTGAAAAAATGGATAACTAAAAAAATATGCAAAATTCAGGAAGAGATTTTAAAAAAACTGGGAATAAGAGATAAAAAAAATCTAGGAAGAGATAAAAAGAGTTCTCCTCGATAATAATGAAATTAATAGAACTTTGTTTTATAAGTTATCCTTAACAGAAGATGATTATCCTAAAAGAATTAGTATTTCCGTAAGTACACTACACAATGGACTGGCGAATCTTTTCCTTGTCCCCAACTTTTAGTATTGTGTCGAATCGCAAAACAAAATGTTCAAATAAGAGTGACAATATTCTACATATGGTGACAAAGTTAGGAGAAGAATCCTTCAGATAATAGCTTTCCTAAAAACTGAATCTAGTTAATATCTTTATAAGTAAACTGTTATCTTTGAAATAAAAGAAAAAGTATATAATACAAATCGCAAGGCCACTAGCTCTGACTTGGTACAATCATCGGCCATCCACTCGACATGCCGATTGTATGACATTTGCGTACAGATACGTTTCCGTACAACTAATTAAGGTGCAATAAATCTTCTGTATCTCATCCCACAAGAGGGGTTAGTGTAGGTTTGCTAGAACTTCTGGCTCTTGGCAAGTATGTTTGGCGAGCAGACCGAAAAAAGAGAAAGTTTTTCTGGACGTAATAGTGTGATGTTTCAGAGTTTCTTAAATATTTCGGAGAGAACTTTAATGCATTATTTAACATATTAATGAAATATGTTCGAACAGCCTAAAGGTATAGAAATTCTTAATGTATATAGTTTTCTCCTTAATTTTTAGGAAAATACAAATGAAAAACTAAATAATTTGTAACCATGTTAGTGAATGTGAATAAAATATTGAAACAAAAAATAAAACCTTCATATTTTTCATTAAAAAATATATTCTCTTTAATATTAGCTAGTTAGACCATCATTTTAATAGCATTAATTTCGTTCAATAAACTAACTATAATTTAATTATGAATTCGTATAATTTTTGGTAAGCTGAAAGCGTAAAGATCTCTTCTAGTAATAAAAACTTAAGTGCGTGTTTGCTAGAGCTCTACATGACAGGCTGTCAAACCTAGATCTATCAATTTTCGCACAGATATACTCTGATAAAGGGGGAAGATGCACCTCAGAGAGGCATTTTGAAATATTAATTAATTAAAGATTAAGCAAAATTTTCGCGTTTTTCATTAATAACTTCCGTAAATATTATGACACATATTTGAGTCAACTGAAATTTTAAAAAATTATCTTTTTAATGATTCTAGTTAGTAGTAGTCCAATTTTCCCCCCTCATTTTAATAAATTTCCGAATATATTTTTATACATAATTTTCAACAATACTTTTCCTTGTTGCATTGAAATTCAAACCATTTTCATTTTTAAAAAAAAATATTTGATAATCTTGTTTCTTCTATTATTGAAAGCTAAGATGATATTCAAATGGATTTTACTTTTTCGTTTTATTAATTTTCCTGTGAAGTATTAAACAGATCCTCTAAGAAACTAAGTATTTTAGTAAATATATTCAGTAACCTCAAAGATCATGGTTCTTAATATTTAATTTCTTATTTACTTATTTTATGTTAGCTATGCTTCTGGATGTAAAACGTGCGGCGTCATTTTTATTATGAAATCAAACGGATATTTTGCATAATGAAATCTGTACTACTAATAAAGGAGAATGAGGTGTTTTTGTTTATGTATATCTGTCTGTGTCTTGAGACTCTACAAGGCAGATTGCTGGAACTAGAATTACGAAATTTGGCACAAACATACTATGGAGGGTGGAAATGTGCACCTCGGAATCCTTTCTTTTGAAATTTTAGTTAGAAATTTAATTAAAAATTAAGCGAAATTTTGGCGCCTTTTCTTTAATAACTTACGAAAGTATTGCAGCACAAAAATCGTTAATTATAACAATTAAATTGCAGTACAATACTATCCTAATACATTTTGCTTTCGTAATTTATTTCATCAAAATTTTTATGGAATCTGTAAGCTCTCTGAGATATTACGTATATTAAGAAATATATCCAGTTTGCTGAATGATTTTGGATGCTATGTTTTCATTCTGCCGCTGGACATAAAATGTGCTGCGCCATATTAATGCTGAAAACAAATGCATATTTTACATGCAGAATAACAAAGTGAAAATCGCACCTACAACGTGTAATTAGATGCATGACACCGTCAGTTATATAACTCAGAACAACTACAAGAACAGAACAAGTACAAAGCCATTAAAAGAGCATGGATTAAATTTCTACCACAATCTGAAGTTTAAAATTACGTTGTAAAGGGAACTATGAATATAAAATGATGCAAGATTCAATTTAACCCATATTCCCGGTAAGCAAGCTGGTCGTTGAAGGCGGTTAGTGATGAATAAAAAAGGGATGTTGATGTCGATAAACGTCCAATTAGATGACATGAACAATACATTTCGTATACCATTCAATGATGCATCTAGAAGAAAACTAAATTTGAATTTATCTAATATTTTTCACAGACTTTTATTGCAACAAATGATTAATTATGTGAAATATTAATAATTAATTTCTCTCACTTGTTACTCATTTTGTACCATTTAATAAGTCCCAGTTGTTATAAATTCGGGTTTCTTTCCTTTCAGACATTTCGACTTAAAAAAAAGAAAAAAACTTTTATTGTTTGCAAAATTCAATATTTGGAAAAATGCTGGCATCTTAATTAAATGATTTTTTTAAAAATAATTGTTCTGCTTTTGCTTTGGTGAAATGTAGTATTAGGCCAAAATACTTAATATAAAATGCTTTATTTCAAAAGGCGTTTAAAAAGATAAAGCATTTTGGCATAAATTTCAATTTTCATTAAATTTATATTTTTCAGTCTTATATAAATAGCATGTTTTTATATAACATAGTTCCGTTTCTAGTCACCCGTAAAATTTTGATGCTAAAAAGACGGAGCAACGCCTAGCATTCAGCTAATATTATATATGCAACCACTACCGAAACTTGTTCTTATCAGTCGCAAAACCGCCTGTCAAAAGAGCGTTGATGGACAGTTTTATGACTTGTACGGAAACGTATATGTACGGAAAAGTCACTATACCGAAAATGACAAGGCGAAACGCATTTTTCAGGTTTGCAGTTTTTTCCGAAACGACGATGATACCAGCAAACAGCCGAATTTCGATTTTGACTATTAGGCCGCAGGACATGGGCAGCTAACTAAGCTAGAAAATGCAAAATTATTATTAAGTAGCGGGAAACTTGAGCATTCAATAAAAAGACAGAAAATATTAAATATTTATTAAAAATGCAATGTTCTACAACGAACAGATGCAATTTAAATTATAAAACATCAAAATATATTTCAACTGCAGCCGAATTGTGCGGTTCTTCCGACCAATCGGAAAGCGGCAACTGGTTTGCAGAATATGCTTTGTTTACGTTTGAGTTTGCTGCTAATTGTTGATTACTAAATTGTAGTTTAATTGTAAATTGTTTTTTCTGCTAATTGTAGTTTACAAAAACCTAATTTTTATAATTTAAATGAAGGAAATGCCCATAAACTGTCGACAATAAAGCCTTCTGTCACTGTTTGGAAGTTAAACTTTCACTCAAATTCAAATGTCGCTTTTAAACTATTTCCTATCACCTTTATACAAAGTTGAAGTAAGCTTTCTTTACTGAAAGTTGCTTTATTTTATTTACTTAAATGGTATTCAATAAAATTTTGTTCTAACCTTTTAGTACATCCATACATAGTTTCTTACATATTTCTGCAACAAAAATAATCAACAGTGTTAGTCCTTTCCAAGTATTCATAATTTATATAGTTTTTTATTGTATATTTATTTGTGTCTGAATTGAATAAACAGCATTTTTGTTGAGTTAAAACAAACAATAATATTTATTCGTGTTAATTACTTTTAAAGAAACATTCAACTGAAATGTGGATATTAAGGATTTCATAGATATTTGATTGATTATTAAACTTCTCAAGGTTTTCACTATTTATACAATAGTGATTTTTAAACTGTCAGAATACTAATAAGAAGATTTAGCAACTTCAATATGCTTGTTGAATTACCTGAATGAAGACCAGCTTGTTTAGAATCAACATTTATACATAATAACCATAATTGATATTTTCCTAACATTATATAATATCAAAAATTATTTCTAAATTTTACTTACAAGTATTCATTCATAAATAAAATTACAGTCATTTTCAAATAACATTAGTTTACTATAAAAATATCTATATAATACTGTTGTAAAGTATTAGCAAAAGAATATTATTATTCTTTTATATATAATGATGTGTTTCTGAGTAAGTATTCAAAACATTTTTCATATATGTAATATAAATCCAAATATAACTAGTATATAATCATACAGAAATAAAGTAAACAAAACATATCAAGAATTAAATCCTATACTAAAAAGTCATTAAGAAGCTTCAAATATATATATATATATATTTGAAGCTTCTTGAATAGATGTAGCTACTTATAAAAATGAACTAGCATTTTAAATATTCTTCTGCAGATATCTCCTAGATGTTTTAAAAATTCTATGTATGCAATTGACAGTTTCATATATTTGCTTTTCAAAAAATTCATATATCTGCTTAGTTGTAAATTGTGTATTCATGCAGATACAATCATTTTCAAAAAACATAGGTTCACAGCATTAAAGGCTAAGATACTTTTAAAAAATATGTACAAAATAACATTACAATTTTTTATACATAACAGTTCCTTGTTTACATTGACGAGAAAATATTCAATACATATTTTATATGTGATGATGAAGATTCTTATAATTATATAGTTTCTGAAAAGATATACAGGCATTTAAAACATCCACCTGAATAAAAATATTTATAGATAATTTTTTAAAATTATTTTCAAAACTATACAAATATTATGAAATGTTTGTGTCCATTATTTTATTTATGAATGAATAATGTTCTTTATACAAATAGTACAATAAATAATTATATAAGCTATTGGTATTTTAATCAGCACTATCAGGTAAATAAACACATTTTATACAATTCACTGAAGTGCAGTTTGGAAGAATGACAAGAACAACTTCCATTTGCAGTGAACATTATTAATGCTTTAGGAACTGGCTCTTGAGACATATAATAATAATCTACCTCTAATATACCCTCTGAAATCTTCTATCCATAATGTGAAGGACATAGTGCAATAATAAACTCCTGTTTATTCCAGCCTGGTAATTTGCTTAATAATGATTAAACATGTTTTTGAAGAAAATTTTGATTTGGAGGAAGATTGGTATCTGAGAAGCAAGATTTTTAAATTCAAAATGAAACTTTAAATTTATAAATACCCAAAAACTGGGTATTTTGCAAAAAAAAGTATTTACGAATGGGGATTCAAAATTTAAATTTATAAATATACAAAAACTGATTGTTTTTTTACAATTAAAGTATTTACGAATGGTGATTAAAAATTAAAGCATCTAAAAACTGGCTATTTTGAGGGAAAAAAATGTATTTGTGAAGTATGCTTCAAAATGAAACATAAAATTTATAAATAATCAAAAATGTATTTTTCAAAAAAAAAGTATTTGTGAATAAGGATTCAAAATGAAACATAAAATTTATATATATAATACATAAGGTATAATATTTTTAAATTAAAGTTCTGACCAATTTTTTTAAAAAATTGCTATCAGGATTCAGAATAAAATATTCCAGAACTTAAACAGGATCGGATGATAATTTATTTTTTTTGATTTGAAGGAATGACACTTAAAATGAAATAATGATTTTGAAAACTGTTTATGTTATACAGAGAGGGCTCGTGAAATTTCTGATTAATAATTTCTCAGAATTCCATGCTACAAGTCAGTCAGTCTTGTTTTGATTTAATGAGGAGTGATTTACTCTCTTCACATGTATTAATAATATGGAAAATTTTAAGTTGGAAAGAAAAAAAAGCACTTGCTTGGAACTTTTTAATGTTAAAAAAGATAAAAATGTACTGTGATGTTGAGTACAAATGACAGTGTAACCAAATTGGAAAAACATGTAAAAAAATGTTTCAAATGTCCTGTTGGGTTAAGAAAGGGATGCAATAGGAAATTAATATAGTTTTAAACAAATTCAAACTATGAAAACTACATCAAACTTTCAGTTTCAAGAACATTTAAGAACTGAAGGTGATGATTCAGATGAACCCCGCCTAGCAGTAAAATGCCTGGCACATCTTCAAATAATATAAAAGTTTCAGGAATAACTATTATTCAACACATTCACTATAATTTTTAAAACTATTAGAACTGAAACATTTGGTATCTTTTCATCAGAAATTGTCTGGTTCTTTGACTGATTAATCCAAAAAGAATTATTAACTATTGTATCCTTCAGTTTAGTTTCCATTATCAGCTATTTATAATTTTAAAACCAAATACAATTCCCTTTTTAAAAAAATTAGTTTAAGAAAGGGTTTTTGTAAAGCTAAAATAACTTTTTTTTAATAAGCAGCAAATACAAAATCATTCATTTATTCATTGTAATTAAAAAGGGTATTTTCATTTAAATCATGTATTTTATGTTAGAAACATGATGTAGTAATGCATTTGATTTTTCTGATTAAATATTTTAGTTTTTATAAAACTTAATTAGTTTAATTTTTATTGATTGAATTCTTTGATTATTTAAAATTAAATCATATTATTTGTCTGGGTATCTATTTTCAAATGTCGTGTTGAATAATAATTTGGATATTTTATCTTAATTTTATTTATACAGAGTAGATTTGATCGCGTTGTGTTTGTTTTATAACCCAGAGTTCAATCCAGGCCATGCCTTAAGGAAGCTCTGTCTACATGAGATTTTTTTTTTTTTTTTTTTTTTACAAAAGAAGCTACTATTTACTATAAAATTTTGAGTATTTGAAACAATAATAACACGATGAATTTAAAAGAGAAGCATAATTTTAAAAGTTTTAAGGAGTCTGTCCTCCTGCATTAAATCAACCTGTGCAGATCTGATTAACATTCATTTATTAAAAAAAAATCATTAAAACATATACAACCGTACATTGACATGATCCATCACTAATATAAAAACACATACCAGGATTTTGTTTGAGAAGCCAAGTTCAATATAATTTTGAGGCATTTTGTAAGAAATTTAATGAATTAAGGCAAATGCCATTCACAGATACACATGTTTATTTTCCTGACTACTAATAACATAATCACCTCATTTAAACTTTTTTCATCTCAGACCATGACATAGAACAGAATAAAGTCAACCTAAATTGTAGTTTACGGAAGAAAATAAATGATCATGTTTACAGCAATGTCATTCACTTGAAATTTTTCTTGATTAAAGACATAATTATTTCATCACAATTTTGCATTACATTCCATGATACGAAACAACAATAAATCAATGTTCCTTTCCAACAATAGACATTTCACTGCACCTTCTCACAAATTCTCAACAGGAATTGCTCAAAATAGCCTTAGCGAACGCAAGTATAAAAATTCAGAAAGTTACATTTTCGATTAATCATTCTTTTCAACGTGGACCGAACAACGATTTTTTTTTTTAAGACTAATTTTAACGCTGTAGTATTTCCGGTCAAAATTATGAATTTTCATATAAAATTCTTTCAGTTTCAGGGCAAACTCTGTTTAGAAACCCAGATCTACTCAATTAACCAATTGTTTGAATCGTTCAATCTTCTCCGGTCCACAAATTTGGCGTTATTTAGCGAAAGCATTTAACTTACTCCGTCTCTTCACTCCGCACCGGCCGTGGGAAACCCGAGGGCCCCCGGACAAAATTTTACGTACACCACCTTACATCCTGATGACTTCGTCTCCAAAAACGATCTCCTAGCAACCCAAAAAAAATATCTTTCCGAAGTCCCCCCAACTCAAAGACCATTGGTCAACAAACCACCCACGTCAGAGAAAGTTCTCGAAGTTTCTTTTTTTTTACGGACGAAGAAAAAAGAAAATAAAAGTCAAACACCCCACGCGCAATTCCCAGAAAATCAGAAGGGGAGGGGATCTTGCTTCCTGTGCCCCATCTCAGGAGAACTTACATCAGGAAGAAAAAATGGTCAGAGAAGGAACGTGTTTTCTTAACACGACACAAACCATTATATCTATTTTATATGAATAAATTGAATTGAAAAATAAATACCAGGTAGTATTTACCATTAAAAATAAATACCCAGGTAAGTATTTACCATTAAAATTATACCCAAGGCATTTACACACTGATTATATAGACTTTTTGTTAGGGATTGATTTTCAGATGAAAAAAAGCCTTTAGTGTGACCTACTTTTGTTTCTTTTTCCTGGGTCAAAATCATGACCTGCACAAAAATTTTATTTTTCAGAGTTAAAATCTTAGCAACACTAAAAATCTCTCCCAGTCTTCCTGCATTAGTTTTACATTCCATCTAGCAATAACCACATTTTATTTTCAGATTGAACTTTTAAGTCGCTGAAGTCAGAAGCCTCTGAAAAATAAGAATGCAAAAAAAAAAAAACCCATAACAGCAGAAGATTGCATCCTTGCTCTCGACAGGCTGAATTGGTTTCTCAACGATATTGATTCTGTATAAGGCATTCTGATTGGTCAGAACAATGGAAATTTTATAACTTTAATTTCTTTGTATTTATTAATTTGCGTCGATCCAATGTAGAACATTGTATTATAATTTTTTGGATTTCATATTCTTTTCTTTGGTTAATTTCAAAAGTTTCCCCGCAACCTAATAATATTACTTGAACGATAGCGAGGCATGTCCTGCGGCCTATTTTCCCTCTCGATCTTTGGTTACTTCTGTTTCTGCGAAAAGGAGAACGACCACGAGAAAACTCGAGCTTATCAATTCGCGCATTCAGTTTTTCTATTTCGCAAAGTAGTTTTTCTTCCATGGAATTCGAATTGTTCTTATTTACAGCATGAATTTCCATAGGAACAGGTGTAACTTCTAAAATCCTATCTGAAATTTCAGCTGCTTTATCTAATGTTAGGTCTGTAACAGCTGCTAAGATAGTTTGTACTGATGTTGGCAAACGCTGTAAAAACAATTCTAACATAAATGTTTCTGGGACCTTCAAAGTTTCTGCACGACGTTTCATATTTCTTAACAACTCAGAAGGTTTTCTCGTACCTAACTCTTCACCCGATAGAAGCTGACGAATCTCCTGTTATGAAGATTCACCTGACCTATTTATAAGTTCCGTTTTCAAATGAGTATACGGATCTGTGGCATCAGGATTCATCAAAATATCGCGCACAAGCGACGCAACCTCTGGAGGTAAATGGGAAACAACATAGTTAAATTTAGTCACAGATTCTGTAATAGGTTTTGGAACAGCTAATTTAAACGTGCTTTCGCACATAATAAACCAGAGAACAGGATCCGATCTATTGTAGATAGGTATTTGAACTGCACCTACCTCAGACATTGTGCAAGAAATCCTTTAAATTCAGGAGAGCAGACAGACAGTGCGACGAATTCACAAAAAGAATTAATCCGAAAACGAAAGCATATCCAAAAACGGAAGCGTTTAGATGCGTACGAATTCTTCACGAACAACAGTCCAAATGTGCATCATTATAGTCGAAAATATCACGTCCGCCAGGTTACAACTGTAGTGCTTTTTGGGCATGTAATATAATTAAATAAGTAATTCCATGATCAGAAGGTAAACATCCATCTGTATTCGCCGCTCACTTCGTTCTACTTCTCTACAAAACTGTTGCCAGACACTACAAAGTCAATCGATATAAAAATAGATTTTCGATCTGTTGCCAGATACTACAGCCTTAATACTAGTGTGTTTTTAAAAACTGTTTTTATTAAATGTATGATTATAATTTTTGATATAGGGATACCTAATATATGGATATTATGTAACTGGTACAGATGAGTATGATATCAAATGAAGCATGCCGCAATGTGTTTTAATATTGCTATTAATAGGTAAATTTTTAATTAAAATTTCAAAAAAGGGCCTCGAAGTGTACATTCCCCCCCCCCCCTCACGCATTAGGATAAAAATAGGTTAGAAAGACATACACATTCTCCTTTATTGTTAGTAGATATTATTGTATTTTCTTTGTTGAAAATAAAAAAAAATTGAACACATTGAAAATTAAAAGTCCACTACAACAATCGTAATCTGTGGATCATTGTCGAGTTTCATTTTCGAAAAATGTTTTTTTTTCCATAATTTAAACAATGCCAATCTGAAAACGTCTTCTATGCCATCTATAAAAGTGCGTTTAGTTCTGAATAAAAAGTTAAGTTCTGATTAAGTGAGAAGAAAACTCCCTTGAAATAACTGCAGGAAACAGTGGTGAATCAAAAATATTTTCCTAATAAGGTATGCATTTTGTTAGTTTTTCTAGAAGTTATTAGTTATTTTAATCAAATAGTATTTTTATAATTTAGTGGTAAGATAAATGATAAGAAAAAAAGATTTATTCTATTTTATATATGTATGAAAATTATTTTTATTATTTAGTGGTACATAAGCCACATGTGGCGACGGTGTACCGCCCGTAAGGTTATGCGGTTTATAAACCACAGCCGCAGTTAAAGTGTTAAGAAAAGATAAGCAATGAATATTTTCCATAAGCTATGAACTTATTGGAAGATATAATATAATATATAGAGAAATATTTCATTTCGGGCTTCTGAAAGTTTCCTGCTTTTTTGGACTGAGAGAATATACATAGATTTTTAGAATAAATTGTAATTTTATGGAGGCTGGAGGATTGTTAGTGGTGGTGTTATTTATGTTCCGGAACGGAGTGAGAGGCTAGTCTCGTTATCATTAATATATATATATATATATATATTATATTTAACATATATATATATATATATATATAAATATATATATATATAAATATATTTATATAAATATATGTATATAAATATATGCATATAAGTATATATATATATTGAATTCCCGTGCCGAAATCGGTTAGAGCGCACGCTCTTTCCGGACATAGCCCGCACTGGTTGCCGGGCTATGGGACTAAAAGTCCCACCATGATTTATGACCATGCACGTGGCACGACTGTGGTGGTGTTACTTTTACCCCGGTACGGAGGTGAGAGCACCATGGCCTGATGATGAATTCTTATTATCGTCGATGCTGAATTCTTATTATTGCTCGATCGATGGACTCTTATTATCGCTTGATCGATGGACTCTTATTATCGCTTGATCGATGGACTTTTATTATCGCTTGATGGATGGACTCTTATTGTCACTTGGCTTACAATCATCTCCGGTAGAGGACTACCATCATCTCCGGTAGAGGACTACCATCATCTCCGGTAGGGGACTACCATCATCCCCAGTGGTAGATTTGCATGATTGAAAGGTGATGGAGCATTATCGGCCAATGGTGCTCTTGCGTTTGAGAGTACGTTAGTTCGTATTGGAGGTTTGGAGGAATAATACGATTTTTTCATAAAAATTATGTGAAATATTTAATCTCTAATACCAATAAAGATGAATGTATGTGTGTCTGCCTGTTGGCGATCTACAGAACAGATTGAAGCGCTACTAAATTTGGCACAGATATTCTTGGGATGTTGAAGATGTGGACCTCGGATATGGTTTTTAAAAAAATTTAATTCAACTTTTAAATTATTTAAAAACTAGCAGTAAGTGCACGGCGTTGCCAGTGGCATAATGATTTCAAAAAATTAAAAAAAGCCCTAAATGACATAAAATAAAGTTTTAAAACTGATCGACTTTCAACCCATCTCTGACGTGTAGCTTTCACCATACTATTCCCACATTTGTCTCGTTGGTTTATTTTTATTTAATTTACCATAAAAATGGTTGGGGGATTCATAAGGTGGTCTTGTTGTCTTTTTTTGTTCATGTTTGATGTGTTCTTGAACTTGAATAAGTATCCTGTGTAGATAATAAGAAATAAAGAATGTAGAATTCCTTGTGAAATAAAATTCATTGCTTTAAACAGACTGTCAAAGACAATGACACAAACTTCCTTCTTATTAACATATTTTAATGACTTTCAGGTTTCGCATTTCTACAAAAGGATTTATGGCCGTGGATGAATGTAGAAGTTTCCCGACTCCAATTAGTAGTATATCCTCCGACCATAAACATTTTTACAAAACGCTAAACTCTAACGCTTTGCTAAAATAAAAGATAACGCAATAAAAGAAAC
>BGPR01038460.1:0-14699 GCA_013235015.1 Araneus ventricosus | reverse complement strand
TCCATTCGCTGATTCGGTGTGCTAGAAACTTTTCAACCTAATTGTAGTTTCTAAAAAACGCAGGTAGATTTTATTCACATGAAATATCTAGAAACCTTAGATTTTTGAAAAAACTTAACAAATCTGCCTTTGTATTTTTTTTTATACAGTGGGTTCAATTTAGTATGGACCTTTAAATTTTAATATTTTCAGATATCTCCCAATCTACATAGTTTACTAATTTCGAAAGAAAATGTAAAGAATTCAGACTAACAATTTTACCATTGGTTGGTCTAGAGCGTTTAGTTATTACAGTGATGAAGGGTATTTGTGATTTCAAAGAAAACCTTTTATATAACTGAATATTGTTGTCTTTACGAAAAGTAAATATTAATACATCAAATGAAGCATTAGTATTTCATCCATTTTATGAGTCTCAACAGGCAGGATTGAGATTGGTATTTTTTGTCTTTATCACTTCTTGGGTCCTTCATTCATTGAAAAGAAATGTAAGTCACCTTATTATTTCCATCCGAGTTCCCATTAATTATTTTGATTTTGGGGATAAATTCAGAAAATTATGAAAATTTTAAAGTGTCCACGTTGAGTCAACCCTATTGAAATGGATGGACATTGTGAAAAAAATTGCTGGTTGAAAAAGAACAAGATTAGATCCTTAAACACTGCATAAGGCTCACGGACTCGAATCCACAGTAAAATTATTAAGGTTTATCTTCCAGATATTTATAAATAGCAGAGAGGTTTCAGCACAGTATTTCCTTAGCCAGAATGAGCCATCACCCATTATTTTGAGACACCGAATCACTGTTAATTAAATTCTGCATATTTTGTGCGGTTATCACTGGGTCCATATTTTAGACAGGTTTCAGCTTAATTATTTCTTGACAGCCAGGCCATCAGCACGAGTGCATTTAAAAAGTTGTCCCAGTTCAAGGTAACGTCTCAGTTCAGGGTCGGCATTCCACTTACTATATAGATTTCAGATGATGATCAAACGCTGCGGCGATTAGAAACGTCTCCCTCTCCTGGAACTGCCTGCCCTTTTCTCTGAAGGAGATTCCTAATATTATTTGACTATGCAGGTGGTTTGATGACAGAAGCAGGAATGGAACAGGAAGGATGGGCTCCTGAAAGAAAAGAGTGAAAAGATTCTTATGGGAACTTAGATCTCATTAGACGGCGGAGACAGAGAAGCGACAATTCAGTCGACTCGTCGGTTTCCACTAAAATTGATGGCAGCTGAAGGACGCAAACCTCATCCCACTGTGAGGGTCTGTGCCGTGTTACTGCCAGAACGATATTGCGCTGTAGGAGACAGTGAGTTGGGGGAGACAAGCTTGACAAATGCTTCATTAAAACAATGGTGAACCAATGGTAAGTGTTCAAAAAAAATGTATAATTTTAAACTATAAATAACAAAATAATTAATTGCAAAAGCAATTTAAAATTTAGAACAATAATTGCGTATTTAGAAGCGCAATTTGGCACTAAACAAAACAAAGGAGGCAATGAAATCCATTCAATTTAAAAAAATCCAAGGTAACTTTTTTTGAGGTTCATAAAATTTCTGATTTTTTTGAGACGAAAAATCACCGGCTTTTCTCAATTGTAAAATCTACAAAAAATTATTTGTATTTTCTTTTCATCTAAGTGCATAGATTTTACATTTTATCCTCAATTCAATTTGCAGTTATTATGATTTTAGGTAATCCATATTAAACTTGACAAATATCTAGATTGTTTTTTGAAGATTTAACTTTATTTATATCACATTCTCTAATATATTTTTACTATTCTTTATATTTAGCTTTATTTTGGATAAAACAAATTAATTCTAATTATCATTGTTTAAATTCTACATGACAGAGTTTCAAAATTTTCAATCGAAAATTATTTTGACTCAGTTTTTTAATATATGAAAGACAGAATTTAAAATTATAAATATCCTTGAGTTCATTACCAAACTTTTAAACTTTCTACCCATAATTTAATTAATTTCAATTCGTTTTCAACTATCTTTCAGCCTTCTTTTCTCAACACCAGGAAAAGTAGAGCTTCCCATCCCAGGGTGGAACAAGTTTATAGAAAGATGAGTGAAACAGAATTTTATTGGTGAAACAGAGAATCTGATTGTTAACAAAATATTACTAATCTCATCTATTTACTGTTTCTGACTTTGAAACACATATTCCAATTGGTTGATTTTTTGCAACACTAGGTGGCTCCCCGAGTAGGTGACCTAAAACTCAGTAGATTAATTTATCGCCATCTGTTCATTACTTTGAAGTGTGGGTGTAGCGTTCAATACCTGGCCAGAGAAGACCGCAGGTTAAATTCCCAAACAGGATGAGTTTAAAAGTTTGTCACAAATCTAAATCGGCATCAACAAATGAATATAAATTAGTTCAGAGACCTCTGTAGTTTTTATTAAGTTCACCGAAGACTATGGTATGGATCAAAGAAGTTGAAGCGTACGTTAGTATCATACAGTGTGGTGGGTATTAAGACATGCAGGTGCCTTCCCCTTACCACACTTTGTTTGAATGGATTGCCTTCATCTTCGCCTTAACCAGCAGAACTCAGTTGATCATGATGTCCCAGAGCCACTCACTGTGTCAATGAAGTTTGTGGATGACCTGAATTGGACAGTGCCTATTCTCGACGTAACGGCAAGTTTTTTGCATACGTCATCCAGGTGACCACTTTTCGTCGTCCTCCCACAGGTTAGTAGTTTTGTGAGGTTTCACTAACTCTGTTCTCATAAGCGGCCGTTCCAAGGTGTGAAAAGAAGATTCAGCAGTGTCATTCAGATTTTGATAATATTTTAATGGTAGCACTTGATCGGAATTTTATAGGCTGCAATCAAAAGAAAAAAATTCATAGAATGAGAAATATTTTTTTGGAATTTTGAGGATTGTGTTACATTGCAAAGCTGTAATTACAACATAGGTCTTTTTTCCGTTTAATTTGAAAATAATGCAAAGTATTTAGAAAATTTTTACTAGATTGTTTTCAACGATAAATGTAATTTAATTCGATATTCTATTCTCATTTGTTACCATTTTGCAAAGATTGTGATATTAATTTATTTCATATATATTTAATAATAAAAGCCAGTTCATGGCATTACAAAGAGAATTTTGCAACAATTACATCTATCCAGTGTTGCTATTAAAAGCAATACCTATTTAATACTGACATTTCATGCCAAAATAACGAAATTAATGGTATATTTAAATCTTATCAAATTTCAACAAACTATTGTTTTTTTTTGTTGTATTCATTTTGAAATATTTATTGCCAAAAGTATATTCCTTAGGAAGCTTGAATTTCTGTATGTCTGATTTCTTGCACTTCATTTTAATAAAATGAGAAATGGTAATTATCTATCTTGAAAGAAATCAGAATTATTGTTAAGTTCGTTCCCTAGTTTTAACTTATTTAATATTACACCCTCCCATATATATGAACATGACTTAAATAACATTTGAACTTGACATTTGGTTTATAGAGAGTCCATAATCTCTTATCTTTCAGACAACAAATTCTAAGATTTAATAAAGTTTAAGTGCATTAACTTTTACAAGATTCTTTGTACAAACTGCAGCATTTCATCAAACTTAAAAAAGGAATAATACCATTTTAGATTATTATGTAATTTTAAATTCTAAGTCAGTTCACTAAAGCATCGTATTTTGAGTGTTTTATGTTGCTTATGTTGACTATTTCTTTCGTTTATTAAAGCAGGTCATGTTCTTCAAGTTTTACTAAGGTTTAGCGATTATCTTAGATTGCCATGAGAAGATTAACACTAAGCTTGGATTATTCACAAAAAAGCTATCTATTGGTTCTTTTACATATATAAAAAATCCAGAAAATCTCCAGGAGATATCGTTTGACTGTAATCTTCAATTTAATGCTGATAAGATGGCTTGGAGCACTTTTTTTCTTTGTTGCATGAATTCAACACTCAGTTTTCGGCATATAAAATAATAAAACGTTTTATAACACTTTATTGAAAAGAACATGCTATAATTTATCTTGGTTGAAAATTTAATGTCATCAATTTGTTTTTGCATTCCCCACTATATTTCAATATTTAGCCTAGCAGATGCTAATTGCTTTGCCTCACTATTATTAAAGAAAGATGATGTGTTCCTGGCCTAGCAATTTTGGAAGAAAGTTATTTGGAAACTTGCTTTCGATAATAAGGCAATTTTATTGCCTTCATTCAACTTTAACTGTAATTGATTAGATGCAATTCAAAACTGATTATAAAAGTTTACATATACAAGGATATAAAATGAAATTTATCAAAGTAAATATCTTAGAGTATGCTGAATAATATTATTCAAATGAGATACACAAGTAATATCATACACAGTTTTGGTATGATTTCCATATGATAGATTCTCCTCATGCAAACCCAAAACTCACCAATCGATTCAGGTATTCTAATCCTTAATCCTTTCCAGAGCTACTGCTAAAAACCAGGACATTGAGAACAGGTAAAGCTCCCTATGAGCATAGACAGGTGCGTCGCGCTATTCTCACGATGCTGATGTTGAGCAATTTACCTTACAACACGGGGAAGCTACACAGATGCCTGCAAACTTTGAGTGACAACAAATGTACCCGTTCGTGATTGGAAGCAACGCGCACAGATAATTGCATCTGATCGTGGGTCAGGGCTTTAGGTGGTCAGGGCATGGTGCAGAGTGACAATGCGCTGCCAGGTAAAACCACTTACAGCTGCAGGCAGAGAAGCGGTCCGAGTTAGTGCAGCCTGTCCTCCCCAAAAGGGTGCAGAGATTGGGGAGAGTGAATTACAAGTTTATGAGCATCATCGATGCAATTCCGTGACACCTTGTGGACATGAAACGCTTAGATGGAGACTCTTAGCTTGTTGTTCTGTTCCTACACGGGACGAGCAATTCTTAGAAAGAAAGGAAAAATTAGTTCTCACAGGCACCATTTTCACGATATTTTCAGCTACAAAGTACATCCCATTGTGAGCTTCACGTTGCATAGGTGTAGCATATGGTCTCACGTTGGCACAAGCATCCGTAATGAGTCGTTGAGGGTCTTAACTGTGGTGGAGGGTCACTTACACCTGCTGTGAGGAGTGCTCACAGGAAAAGTCTGTGGGATCTGATCGGGTGAACTTGGTAGGGCAGCTCAGAAGAACCACCATGCCCGATTCTTGTTCCCTACAAATTCCTCAAGATTTTCTTCACTGATAGATGTTTTTTGTGCACCCATGCTGTTGAACTGCGCACCGTGGAGCTGAAAATAATAAAATGTGCGTTTTTAAACATTCTGTTTCATTTCATGACCAGAACCATATTTTTGCGCACTAAATCGATGATGCTCTATTAACTTTTCTGATTCACTTTGTCCTCTATCTCGTATAGCATTTAGACATAATAACGCTATCACATTTAAGGTGCCAGGTTGTAAGTCGATTTCAATCGGTAGCACATGAGTCACTTTACCAATACCTAGACACCATATTATGAAGATATTTGCAGCCATTCGTGTAGTTAAAGGGTGGTAGGGATCATTTGAGCACCCTCTTAGAAATTTAGTAATACTGATACATATTTTAGACCATAATCATTGAACAAATGGCGTACTACCTGGAAGTAACTTAAAACGGTTTATCTTAAAATCTGGTCTGTACACTTTCAGTGTTCTGATATACACTATGAGACCACATGGTACACTAGGAAGTTTTCTTTCAAACTTTCAACTCAAAAGTTGGAGCTCAAAAAATAATGAAGTATGATCTTGATGATTGATTTAAAGGGAAACCATTTTATAAATTGTATATTAAATCAATATCAATTGTTTATCGTTTCTTTTCTTATAGACTGTAGAAAAAATCTAGGACCTACATATACTAATAAAAGAAATTAGTTATACTAATTAATACAGAAACAAGTGTATCAAAGTACATGAAAAGCCGTACCAAATGGTGCCGTAGTAACTTGAAATATTTCTATCAGGCTATGTCAGGATATATACCATTCTTGCTTCTTCATTTCTGCACAGTTTCATCTGACGTGATGACGTCCTTACAACATTTTTGGCATTCAGTAATTCTCCTTTGAGACTCCAGGAATGAGGAAAACGACACCCTTTCCTTTGTTTGATCCACTTTTATATTGGGGTTCTATCCCACCTCTTCCTCAAACGATTCTCTTCTCCTTTCCTTGTATAACATAACCAAGACAGACACTCCAGTTAAATGAGTTTCTGGGTCGCCCCTCTCCTGGGAGGAAGTGCTCCCTGGCCTATGCAGTCTTTGTCCACCTACATGTACTCTGCATCTGCTGAGACATCAGTTTTTTGCGGGTTACTCTGTTCTCTTAAACCACCAGACACTCTTACCTCAGCAGAAGTTTGTAGCATAGAATAAAGCCACAGTATTTCGATTTTCATCAGCACTCATTTATCCTATAAATTAGCAACATCTATTAACTATGATGTTTTTTTTTGATCAAACAGTGGAGCAGGAAGGGATCTTCTGAAATTCCTTACATTTATTTACATCAGTGAAATATGAAGATCACATTCAAACGTTTAATAAGCTTCTAAAACTTGTATTTACTAAGATTGACTCTGATAACAGTATGCAAAATTTTCAAACTATAAGTTGTAACATTGAAAAGGTTTATATGCAAATAAGTTACAAAAATAGAATTGTAAAATTGCAGTGGGGAGAATATTTTACTACTAAATATATCCACAGAGACAATTTAATTGAATTTTGTATTATTTGAGATGTCAAAGCGATGTAGTTTTAAAACCAAAAAAACATATTTTCCATGGGGTCTTCTTCAGCGACTCAGCCGTACTTAACCCAACGCTGGCTTTCCTGCTAGCTGAAAATCCTCAGCATTATCAGGTTATATTGTTCGCTATTAAATGTTGTTGAAAAGTTATATAAAGATAGTAAAGAGTATTCAGTGGCGGCGTCTCGGGGGGCATTCTTCGTTACCAGGAGAAAATTTATTTCATTTAGCGTAAGACAAAAAACATCTATCATTCTAAAGCTAGCTAATTATGTAACTTAATTTTAAATTATGTTTTATTCTAATCCCCTATTGGATTACTTTTATGTATATACAAATTTTTTTCCCCTCCCCAGTTTTTCCACCCAATCATGATCATTGGACATTAACAATTGATTCCCAGTTTAGTCAAAGAGGAATGTTATTTATTCATTTTACCTTTTTTCTCTGCCTCACTGCCTACTCGGCAGCAGTCTGTGCCAGGTAGTGATCCCCATACCTGAGTGTGCCTCCTGAGTGTGGCATGGGGGAGACTCCAGCGCAAACGTCGAACAAGATGGCTGAAAGAAGTCTGTGCTTCGTTTCCAGGCAAGGCGTTGGATGAACATTTATCTCAGCGACGTGGCGATCTCTTTTGACCTCATAGCCTCAACACAGAGCTCCGCTAACTATTGAAATGACTAAACATCCCACCCAAGAAAGAAAGGAAAACCCTCAAGAAAACTCTAAGACAAATATAGTGTAAAATTTTCATTTTCTTTTATGTAGTATAAATATCTTGAATTTCTTGTCTTTTTGTGTTTTATGTTAAAAATTCCATTAACTCAAACCATTCAGTGACCGGACTGAGGTCAGCTACAGAGGTAGAGCGACAGTAGTTCAGATTGCTCATCTAGCAGCATAGTAAAAAATAACAACATGAATTACTGTCAACGTCATTCAAATACATTTTATATTACAGAGATACTAAATCATCACAAATTCGGCGCTAATTATTCAGTATTTCACTATTACATTATCAAGAATTGAAACGATTTCCCAATTTACTCGATTCTCTGGTGATTGTGCACGAGCCTCGTTAAAGAAAATTCATTTTAAAGGGATTTATTTTTTGTTTCTATAATGGCAGAAAAGATTGTTATTTTGATATTTCATATCGAACTTTATTCTGATGTATACTTTCCCACTGTGAGAGATTGGGTAGTATAGAACTTTTAAAATGGACAATTTTTCTTTAAAATATTGTCTTTTGACTGCATCTTTTTTTTAGGAAGCGTGTGTTTGTATTTTTTGAAATTCCTGTGGATAATGATATTGTGCTTTGGAATAAAGTCAAATTAAATTAAATTTTAGCTGCGTTTTGCTGCACAGTTCAATTTGAAATTTTTTCTTTTCAGTCTACTCAATAGTTTTGCTCAGAGACATCTCGTGAAAACTACAAAAGAAATAAAACCCGTTTCTTCTGCAGAATCTTCAGAGAAGGAAAGGTGGGCAGAGAATAAAATAAAAATCATTTGGATAAATCCCAAGCAAAAAATGGTTGAGAAGTTAAATATAAAAAAAGCAAATTTTTTTAATAGGTTGTGAGAAGTGAACCTCATATTATTATTGTGCTTGATTTAAGATTGATGTTATTCAACATAATAAATGTATTATTTTCAAGTCTTAGTGCAGGCAATTTTAAGGCAAACCAACAAATAATAACATGGTGCATTGTATTAGTATGTAAAGGCAAACGTTTCAATTAACCGGGCAGGAAATGCCATGATTATGAATACCAAACGTGACAAAGATGTAGGAGATGGTTTAGCTTAAAGTTTGTGGAGTCTGCAGTATTTTGACGATTTTTTCCAAGCACTTGACTAGAAAAATTTTAGTATTTATATCACTCTTGAAATTCTTTCACTTTGATATGTTCTGGTATTTAACCTCAAAGTATACACATATATATTAATAAAGCAGATTTGAAATACTTGTGCTAAAAGAGTACTTATAAATTAAGCCACTACTAAATTCAAATATCTTATTTTGAACTGGCACCTTCATTTTCCTAAAGTTTAGGAGTTTTTTGAAAATATTTTTCAGCTATTTGGCTCCTTTTTGGTAATTAGATTGGGCAGATTCTTCCAGAGAATGGGAAAATTTCAAAAATTAACAAATCAAAAAACACAGCAAATTATTCTTCCAATTTCGTGGGAATAGCAATTTGTTCCCTTTAAACTGTGCAATTGCCGGGTTCTGTTGTTTTCGAGACTTATACTATGAGTTTGTCTCTTCAAGCTAAGTGAACCACTGTTTGCAGTGGATTCTGTTCCCAACAAATACATACAGAACATCATCACCTGTTGGATATTAGTTCATTAACTTCCTTTCTTTATAGTTCATTTTCTTTGTTCGTGACTATTTAAATTGGGTGCTGACTAATTTTGGCTTCTCTTTGCACTTTTAGAGGTAAGAATAAAGTATTAAAACAATTAATCATTATTTAGCTTGCTTTATTAGAGTTATATGTGAGGAGTCTCATCTTGCTAACCGACTTATCACTACGTTCATATTTCTCCTCGGTAAGTGCTTTGGGCCATGTCTGAGTGTGCTTTTTACAAAAAATACTGAATTCAGGAGAGCCGAGGTCTGGAAAGGTGGTTAGCTGATACTTGCAAATTGCCCGGGAGGCACAGCTATCAGTTGGTAACGGCTTTGCGGCTTAAGGTTTGGTTCTGTTATTAAAGCGAGGAAGGTTACTAAGAAAAAGGTTTGAAAATCTGATGATTTCTAATACCACTTTATTTACAAATATAAATTTAGTATAACTTCAGCAGAAGATTTATCTCTTTTATTTACACTCATAAATGCAATGGCTATAGTAGACAAACAAATTGATTTTTCAGTACGGTAAAGACAAGTATCAGAAATTACTACATACATGCAAAATAGTCAACATTTTGTTGCGAACTTTTAGATAGAAACATCAGCGCTATCACAACAAAAGAATAGTTTCATTCAGGTTCATTTCATTACATAGAGTTTGAATGAAAAGAAACATTTTTCAATTTGCATTAATACATAAAAAATCTCAGGGAATTATATAAAAAAATTGTCGGAAAATTAACTTTAAACAGCAATGAAAAAGCCCACCAGCTGAAAACTCCTTTGAGGAGTCCACGTTATATTTTTAGATTGCATCACTCTTTTTGAAATTATTATGTTGTCAAAATTATCACTGTAGAACATTACCCATAACAGTAATTTTATTCATTCAGGTCACTGAGCATTATTGTCGCAGTCTGTATCACCCTCATACACTTCATCATCTTTTTGGCGGATGTCATGGTAAACAACTTCCTATTTGCCTCAAATTTGCATCGCTGAACACTCTTCTACAAATGCTTGATGAATTTCGTTGATATATCTTATTAATTACAGTAACTTCTTCCTTTTGGATCATCAGGTGCATCTGCAGGGGACAAGAACCTAATACGACCTGTGGACCCACAAGACGCACATTTCTTTTCTGCTTGTCAGACAAGTAATTATTTCCACACACCAAGGAAAATCTCCCAGTCAGGAGACGCGAGGATGATTATGAAACTGCGATTGAAGTAGCGATCATAGAGTTCGGTGTAATAAGTGTTTAATAATTTAATAAACATAACCATTGAAAAATTGCATGAAAGTTAAATTTATTAATTGAAGTTAACACAAAGAAAATTGATTTATAAAAAATTTAATGAAACGTTTAAAAATCCATTTGAGAAAATTAAAGTTGCCTGAACTGAAAATCTGGCGAAAATTATTTAAAAAGATACTAGCTGGGCCGAAAAGGATAAAATTGCGTTTTGCGTCGACAGCATTTTGAAACCAGATTCCATCAAAAGCTCCCGCCAGTATGGGGCCTGTTGCAAGATGGGAATTAAGAGCAGTGAATATCAAATGGCTTGCCACTGGTTTTTTGCTCAGTATTTTTTCACTGGTGGGGCGGAGTTTGGAAAGTTACCAACTCAAGCGTATCTCGTCATCTGACTATTCCTCAAAAAATTACAATCTAGAACAACATTCCAGTTGTGAGGGCAAGAAGATCACTTAACAACTAAAACAAACCATTTTCAATTGCAGTGTTGTGGAAAATAAAATTTTGTAAGTAAGCTGTATCCAAGTATTACATTACTTATATACAAAGAAAAGTTAATTTAAAACAATAATAGATTTATAGGATAACGATGAATGTAAAAAATTTCTTCATATTATTTTGCAATTTTAGAATCAAAGAAACATATCCATTTGTGACAAAAATTATTTCTTTATTTTACTGACCTTGTGTTTTTTAGTATACTACAACACCAATTTTTTTATATCGACAGAAAATTTTGTCGTCAGTCAACACAGTTTATATGTAAGCAGATAAATTTTAATGTAATCTTGAAAGTGTTCAAGAAGGTTATAGACAGTTATGACTCCATTCCAACTAAAATAAAATTTTTTATATAGGTACTATTAGAAGTGACCATACCCCACTTGTTCCTAAAGTTAAAAAGGAAGACAAAAAAATCGCAACAAATGTAATACCATCCGTGAAACAGTTGCTTCCCACTAAATGTATAAAAAAAAGTTGGCTACTCAGAAGATAACATAAATGTGAGGAGCAAGTAACTTTCTATTTATCCAGTATGCTTCTATTTTCTACCTTAATCAAACAAGATTCCAATCAAAAGATCGAACTTTGGATAATTTTTTTGCCTGAGCCACAATAAAGATTAAGGGCAAAAAATTTCTTCATAACATAATAAGGATTGATTTTTACCAATTATTCATTCACTTCATTTACTCTTATCATTTTGTAAAATCTAATACACATTGTAAGTCTTCGACGTTCTTTTGATAGTTAAAACTCCCTTACGATTCAAATGAAGAACTTTCATTGCAAAGCGGAGACTTCACTTTCATTCAAGGAAATGTCTTGTTGCCAAAATAGTTTTTTGCCTCTGGTGTGAAGAGAGAAAAGGCCAGTCTCTGACAATTGAAATTTTCAACTCTTAAAAGTTTTTGTTTTCGGCATGGTAGGATTTCGTAGCAAGAAAATTTCTTTCAGAGAAAAGTAAAACTTTTTTCTGGAAGAAATTTTAAAACTAGATTTTAGGATAGGATCAAGTTCTTTCTCAGAAATTCAATTTCGCCATCAATTTCCTGATTTCTTTTTCAGTGGATAATATTAACTTTTGATTCTAATATTGATTGCGCCGAAAGTCACATGATGTTACAAACGTTGAAGATTTACAGTAAAATATATTATTTGAAAATAGTGTCTGCTTCTTTTCATTTTCTTGTTTGAGAATACGCTAATGAATCTAAAAATAGAACACGTGCTATTAACAATTCAGCGATCAAGAAACTTTGTAACAAATCCATACAATATTTTGCTTTCGTCTCTTGTATACATTCATATACTTAGGTCAGTCAAAAAGGTAGTTGCACTCTTTCGTAAATAGTCTTGGTAAAAGGGTATTTTGTTGATTTTTGCGGCAAATTGCAGACACGTATCCTGCAGCGCGTGTCATAACAGCTTGGATGTAGCAGTCTTGGTTTGCTGCTAATCAGTCTTGAAGAAGTCTTGGCAGTTCTAGGTGGCGCCCAGTTTGGATGTGTAGATTGGCTTGTTTTGTGTGGTAACTGCACTGAAATTTATCGGCAGTTGCACGAAATGTATGATGAAAATGCAATATCGCATATCATGAATGCCGCAACATTTTCGGACGTACCGATGTTGATGACTCATACCGCAAGGGAGGACAATCAACTTGTACAAATGCTGAAATCGTTGCTCGCGTGAATGGAACGGATATATCGTATAACCTTTCAAGTTTTCTCTCGAATCATTTCAAGTGATGTAACATTCATATTGTGAACGTCATCGCGCATTGTATCTAATTATAGGAGGGATCGGATTAAGCCTTTATGGGCATATAGGCAATATAAGCTTCGGTAGCCTTCTCACCCTTCCCCCAAATTCCAAAACTAACTATATTTTTTTATTGATTTAGTTTAATAATCCAGCGAGAGCGCGTATGTGAGATATACACTAGAGAAGAATTTCGTTTTATATCGTTTAACCAGAGGGCGCTACGAAAGCATGGCCATGGCTTTTCTTCAAGCTCCTCTCGACGAACTGTTAGTCATCGTTTGGAATTCTAGGCCTTAATAGTACTCTGCGAATCTGTTATTTGTCTGTCAGAGATAGTTTCATATTAAGTCGGTAAAATTAATATAAGATTGACTTCATGCATTTTGTATCTGATTTTCAATTTCTTAAAATATTTTATGATAATTTTAAATTTCCATATTGTTTTTACATTTTTATATAACAAATGTAAATATTTCAGTAGATAAATTGAAAATTTCGTCTTTTGTGTACGTCATTCAGCTGATTCTTTAGACATTTTATATAGTTTTTGTATTCATACTTCATTCATTTCAGATAAAAATTGATTAAAATAATTGTATTTATTAACCCTTACATAATCACAATCTTATTTTAATAATAACTCTTTAAAAAACTGATATTTTGCAATAGCGTATCTAGGAAATATGCGCGGCCTTCCATGTAGATATAGGGGTCTATTATGGTACCCCCCGTTGGGGTTGGGGGGGGGGGGGGGGGGGGGGGGGTGGCCGTGGGGGGGGGGGGCCCCCCGCCCCCCCCCCCCCCCACCCCCCCCAACCGGGGGTACCAGAATAGACCTCATAGAGGGAGCTTCTGCTGGAAGGTCCATCTCCGTTCAAAGCCGTTTTTAAGTAGTAAATATTTAAACAAACTGAAATAAAACATATTTAATCGCGGATCACCAGCAGAGTTGGTTTCAGTATCTAGCAAATATATATAAAAAATAAATTTAAAAGTGATTTTTAAGAAATGGTATAGAATTACAAAACTTTTTTCCTCATAAACTGAATTCTCTAATACGAAGTTTCCAAAGACAGTTTAGTCAGTCAGCCTTCTTCAAAACAAGTGGACCACACCAATCTGGAAACTAATTTGAAAACATAAAGAAAAAGTTCATAAAAATAATGTTCTGAAATTATAGCCTGATTTTAACTTGGAAAAGTTCGAGTACACGTCTTTTATAGAGTAAATGAAAGTATGGAATTAAATTACTTTAAAAGTAATGCAAAAAAAGTCGGCGGCTCCCAAAGTTTCGGGATCCCTAGGCTGCGGCCTACTTAGCCTATTTGATAATTCGGCCCTAATTATAGGTCACTGACAGTTGTGAAGATTTCAAATTTTTGAAGTTTGTATTTGTGACAAAATGAAATTTCTTTCCTCATTCTTCATGAATGATTGGAATATCCTTCTTCTGTTCCTGTAAGAACAAATTTCCCCGAAGGAAGCAAAATCTTTTCCAAGAAATAATTTTTATTTGCTTAATGTTGCTTTTTGGAATAATTAACCATTTTCTTCCATTCACTTTCGTCAATAGTTTCCTGGTTTCTTTTTCTTTTCGAGTATATTTTTACTCGGTTTTTTTCGTCAGAATTCTTACATTCTTCAAATGATGGTAATGGGAAAAATTATTTTGAAAACTATATATTGATATTTTGCTGTTTAAATTTTATTCAATTGACTTAGATATAAAATACAATAAAACATCGATTAACCGTCACCTCGTCCGGACCAGGAGTGTGAAGGATAATCGAATAGATGGATAGCTGGAATCTCTTAATACACATGTACAGTAACGTGATTTCATAGCAGGTTTCGGATGAAAATGAAACAAAAATCTTTTAAAAGCGAATAATACACACATGATATATTTAATTTTGCTAAAAGATTGATATAAACTTCAACAACAGAGTAGTAACGTACAGAAATGACGGATTAGATTTTTTAGACGATGATGGATAACAGAGAGT
>BGPR01038459.1:0-14699 GCA_013235015.1 Araneus ventricosus | reverse complement strand
GGTGCACACAAACAAACAGAGTCTCCAGAAACAGAACCTTCAACATGAACTGGCAGTCAGACATGTCCCCATGTATTTGAGAACCGAAAACAGAAGCTAAGAGAATGAACCCTCCGCCATCCGATCTGAGGCATCAATGGGATGGGTCCAGCAACTCCAACGCATGACCAAGGCCATCTGAGGACAGCCTTCAGGAGGAGGATCTGAGACCAGGAGATGAAGCAGAACCAACATCCTCCAACTCACGTTAACCGTGAACCTAAGGAAAAGCAGGCAAGGGTTCAGAAAACAACTGTCCAGCCTAGTGAGTCTAATTCATACCGTATCACAAAAAAATAGGTCTGGCTTGAAAAGGGCCATGTCGCCCTGACGTGAGCAAGTATAATGAGAATGTCGAGGGAGCAAACCTGCTTATTTTAATTATCTGCCATGCACAGTTTCCTGGTCACTGCAGAGTCTCATTCAATTTTTTCGTTAATTGGATTTAATTGCTATTTCAACATGAACTGGAAGCCGTGTATTTCCCCACTATGGGTTGTCATTTCCCATATAATTGCTGAATTAAATTTATGCGTAAGAAAGACAATATTTATTTTCTGATAAAGAATTTAATATGAACTGAATTTTCAAAAGGCGGATAATCTGAAAATCTAACTCCCAGCAATGCAATCTTTTCACAGTGTAAATCTATTTTATACAAAATTGTTCTAACCCCTAAGATAAATCAAATATTTTCAACATAAATAAAGTTGAAACTCAATACATCAGACAATTTTGAATAAATATTCTTAAATTACTTGTTGTAAAATACAGGGATGCGTAAACGGTTGATGCAGCCGTTTCAGACGCAGATTAAGACAGATCAACTGCTTAGTACCATGAAACGCAGTCCACAGATTTGAGATTCACCTACATACCTAAATCTGAAATAAAAAATCTGATAGTCGAGTTTGCTGTTGAGTACAGTAAGAAATGCAAGGTGGGGTATGGCCGCCACATCGTCGTTGCTGATGACAAAACAATTTATTAATGGCAACAACAAGACCAAACGAAAATGCGAAGTTTCAGGATGTTGATGTTTCATGGACCTCCAAAACACGTAAGTGAAAGAACAATTAACGAAGGAAACGGATGTAGAAACCCAAAAGAAAAGAATACAAGAGAAAACAGCCCGGTGAACGTCCCTCATATACAACCTCCATAGTGTGGTAACCCTTTAAGTTGCTAAGCAAGCTGGCTTCTTAGTCGCTATGATTTGAGTCAACACGAACATCAGCAGTATGTGGTGGTTGAAATAATGTCCGACCATCTGAATCCACAAGTATAAAATGAAGCATGAGTTAAATAAAATGATTCCTTTGTTTTAAATAGTCATTATCAGTAAACGTTCAAACTTGTATCATTTAAATTCAGGATCAGCTGATTTAATCACCCGTGTCCCATCCAAACGGATTTTAATTAGGCAAATTTCCGCAGTTTAGGAATTTATATAACAGTCATTTTAAAATGTAATAATCTATTACTCACTCTATATTTTCGTAAATCTGCAACAAACTACAGTTTCTTTCTTTATATCAGTCTTTCATTTTCGAACTCTAGCAGTATTATTTAAGCAAGTCAATTTCTTCCCAATATACTTTTTTCTTTAATTGTTTCCTTTTCTTGAGGACATAACTAGATTGTCCGAATTATCAATCAAACCAAAAGCACTAAGAAGCATACGTCGTTAACGAAAACCAAAGCAAACAAGAAAAAATGAATGCTTGATTTGACTGAATCAACACCTCCTCATTCCATTGAAACCACAAAAATTGCAATGTAAATATTAAGGCAATATGCAAGAACACCAGTCAAATATTCATGACTTATTCAAAACGTTTATTTTGGTAAAATCTTATATAATTCACCTTAACAAATTAACCACTAGTTTAAATCTCTTTAAAGTTTAGTATTAAATTTCAATCTAGAAAACCATATCGTCTGAACCCAATAGCGAATGTGAATTCACTGGAATCATATGATATATTAAAAAAAAAGAAACTAAGGAAAGCGCCAGAATTTCATACCGAAGCAACCTGTTTATTAAAATTAAGTATTAATGTGAAATCATTAAAGAATGAAGAGGTGAAACTCTTGCATTATCTACTTTGTTAAAAGCACCTGTAAATTCCATGCAGTTCTGCATTATTTTATTTCACATACTTTCTGATTGGAACTTGAATGAGGCGAGTTCTTAGCATCATGACAGGGTAAATGGAAAATTAATCCCAAAATAGCAAATAGGAATTTAAAATACTCCTGAAACTAATGGGTAAGTCGACCGGCCAATCTTTAAAGTAGGAAATACAACAAATACCCGGCATTCAGAACTGGTACATTGGATGATCTGCATCCCTTGCACTCATAACTCCCAAATCCATAAATAAATAAGAACTTATATACAAATAAAATCCAGATTTCAGTTGGTTTTGGCTCCCGCATAAATATACTCTTCGGTTAGAAGGGAAACAGTGTTGCAAAAGCAGCCTATTTAGGAGGGGTAGCATATACGCAATCTAATTCAGCCAGTTTATTTTCCTTTCCAAACAAAAAACCTCAGTCATAAACTTGATATTAAATATTTATAATCCTTATAAACTGCAGATGACACAGAAAGAGCACTCTGATAATTTTCTAGACCCCTAAAGACTAGCCAGGCAAGAAAACCAGAGCATTACAATGTTGTGACTAAATTTCATTTTGTTTGGTTTGAGACGAAACAAAGACAAGTGGCTGTTGGGTGCTACTAATACTGCTAAGTACATCCAGAATGACTTCACTTAGCAACAAAGACACCATACACTGTCACAGCCACCGGGAAATAGTTTTCTACCTATTTCATAGATGAAATGACTGTAACCCCAAACGTTAGTAATTATTACTGCAATGCTAAATAAACTATGTTGTTTTATTCAAGAAAAGCCTAAAGATAAAACAAACGTATAATAAATTACTCTACAGAAAAAAATTGCTTTCAAAAAAGTGGTGAAGAACTATAGAAAGTTTTTTCGAAACAACTTGACGGTCCAACTGCGGCACCATGTCACCAATAATGCATATACACAAAGGGCAAGCTTAATATAGATGTAGATATAAAGACTGGGGATTCAGCGCAAAATCTCTATCACCAGAAATATCTATAGAACCAAAGTTAAAGATTGTGTAAAAGAAGGAAGTGTATTAAAGAAAATAAGAAGACCTTGCTGTATTGGGGATATATTTTTTTTGTAAAGCTAGAACGATTAAAAGGAAATGCAAATAAAAGAATGCCTCCAGTTGGATGTAAGGTTTATCGTCTTAAGACTTACGAATTCTTTAATAGACATAACTGCTTAATGTATTGGGTGACACAGAGCCAGAGTAGAAGAATGCTTGAAGGAAGATCTGACAGTAAGGAAGCAAGAATCTAACAGAACCTGTGTCTAAATGAAAACGTAATACTCCTTTTGGTACCGAATTAGTTAATATAAATACAGCGTTTTCTAACATATTTATATAACTGCTGACTTAAGTGGCAGAAGATCAACGACTATCTACAAGCCAAGAATACAATACAGAAGGACCAAATTACTTGATGAGACACAAATTAGAGCAGGGTGACTTAGGAGAATGGGGCACTGGGTAATCTGGAACACCAAACAAGAATAGAACTGGGTGAGACTGCGACATGGAGAGATAAAGACTAAGTTCTCTCCGAGCAGCAAAATTCACCGAAAACGTGGTTTAAGCACCAGTAGAAGTATAAATTGGGACCTGATTAATAAATCTGAATTAAGGCTTGATTCCGGACTCTTACAATAATAGGGTTGACTTCTGTCCTGGGTGGGATGAAGACAAATGATACACAAATGGCAAAGTTCCGATGTTAAGATGAAGACGCCCAAACTGAACCAAAATTCAAAACGATCCAAAGGTTGAAATTAATGAAACAAACTGGTCAGAAAGAGGTCATAAGCCATACGAAATCTGTGCAGTGAAAGCACGCTCCTGGGCGCAAACGTGAAGATCAAATTAATAAACCAATACCAATGTAAAATAAAGCATCGATAGAAAAGAGACAAAATTTGGATCATCTGAGAAATATCGCCAGTTCTCAAAAAATACGGATAAATTAACGAAAGCATTTGACAAAAGACATTTAATTCAGACAGCACGATAAATAATGCCAGTTACGAAAGCAGCACCAAGTCAACACGCCCAGTACATTCCTACAAATGTGTCTCCCAAAGATACCTGGTCTAATAAATGATCAAGCAAGAATTAATAGAACAAAGGAAACAGAGTGTGGCTTAAAACAACAGCCGCACAGACAGCGTTAAACAGGATTTAATGACATGGATTTAGGGAGTAAAAGAAGAATCTGCAACGATATTGGCTTTTTAATGGAAAATCCGTTTCCTTGAGGATCGGCCATGGTTGCCTATGCACTGGCTGGTCCTTCTTCCGCAAGTCCAATGTGGAGCACTACACTGCGTGTTTGAAAAGAATTTCAAACCAGTATCGGTAATTGTTAAACTACCTTTGCAACGAACACACGAAAAGGACAACCATCCGTAAAGGAATAAACAGTATACGTGATCGTCAGGAAAATTATCAGACAAAGAGATTTGCTGCTTTCAAGGACAAACCATTTGAATGTATTATAGGAAAATTTTTCAGACGAAAGGATCATTTGCAGAGACATACTTCTACCTATACTGGTAGAAACCATTTAAATGTGGATGGAAAACTATTCACACGAAAGTGGGAATCAGATACGCTCTTCATCTATACTCATGAAAACCATTTAAATGTGAAGTTTGTGGAAAATCTGTAGACAAAAGAGTGCTTCTAGACGCATGTCATCTATACTGACGAAAAAACCATTTAAATGCGGGGACGTTTGTGGAAAATCATTCAGACAAACGTAGCATTTGGTAGACGCATGCACAAACTGTGGCTGAATGCTATGTGGTGCAGTTCTGAAACAAAAGCAACTACTGAAAATAAAACCCATAAACCAAAAAATGAAAGATAGCTCTAGTAGTTTATTAGGGCATGTAATAAAATTAAATATATGCAGACTATCATATATCTATTTTATAAGCCTCATTCTTTCTAGCTACTTTAGGTTATTCTTCTAAAGTTTTCTCCCATTTATTAAGGATTTTAAATCAAATTACTTTATGCAATGAGTATTAAATATAACTACAATGCTAGATATTTTTATATTCTATTATAATTCTTTATATTTTCAGATTACTTTTAAATAAATAAAAAATATTTTAGTAAAGACAAATAACTGCATTTTTTAATTAGATTAATACAAAAAAACGAGACCCAAGAATGCTTTTATTTCTGATATTATTGCTAAGAGTATTTAGGTAAATAAGAGAAACAACAATTATATCTCCTCTTAAATATTGCATAATTTAATCAAATGAAACATTCCCAGATACTATTGTTCCTATAATTAATTTGTATACTTATGAGTAGGTTTTCATTTATCTCTTCATCAATACATTATAATTTTAACGAATCATTTCGTCAGTCAAATATCATGGTCACCGCATAATTGTAACCTTTCAGCAAACCTACATCTGTAATCCTAATTCTATAAATAATTCCATCTATAATGTCTCGCAGCATAGATATTATACAGCACCTTCCTGCCTTTGTAAAATAACTTTCAAAAGCAGGAGCACAGTCTGAATAGATTTAAAGAATAAATACAAACTTGGCGTTCAAACCATCCTCGAACAATAAGTTATCCCGTAAAGGTTATTATATTTATAGTGAAATCTGTCAAAAGGAAAATAATTAAAAAGTAAAGAAACTTAAAGCTTTTCTGAATCTTTCATTACCATATTGGTGGAGCCGCCATCTATTTTGGAAGAGAAACAGCAGAATGGACTCAGATTTGGAAGTTTAAAGATTTACGTATTTTATTTCCAGATTACCTTTATATAGTATAGTCATGAGAAATTACAGGAATAGAATAGAAAATAAGCAAAATATATTGCAGACAAAATAATTATAAAAATCATTTTTTTTATTTTGCATATTTGTAGTATATTTTGTATATTTTTTAACCATTTACGTTCATGAGTTTTATCCAATTTATGTCTAGGGAACTCAAGCACACTTTCTTCTGTTCATTCTAAAATTATGAAACGGTAGCTTTAAATTGAATCAATAATTGTATTTTGGTTACTTTTTATTTTGAAGTTGAAATGTGAGCTTACTGTTATGGCAGATGAGTATAAAAGAAATGCGATTAGCTTGTTAAAATGTAAACAATATACTCTAGTAACAATAGTATTATATCTGGTTGATCTAATATGACAAAGATTTAGAATCTTAAAGTTTAACCATAGGAAACGTTGTTTTCGTCTTAAACAAAATCACAAATAACGTATTGTTTCACTTATTCTTATTATATTATGTCTATTAGTATTATTATTTTGTGTATCTCGGAGGAAAAATCTAGAATAATAAGTTTCAGCACAGAACAATTTATCCTATTCGAAAATGAATTTTGTTGCTTATACTAATTTTCAGATCTAAACTGCCAGATTGATTAATCCTAATCATTTAAAACTTGGTATAAAAATTACCCTTATCTTTTATTAGATCTCACATGAAACCTTTTTTATCTGATTATCCAGGCATTTGTGTTAAAGAATATACTTGAACCATATATTAGTCGAACCAAGAACGGGGTCAAATAAAGCACAAATTAATCATGGAAAATGAATTCACTACTGAAATGACTATAGATAACATTCAATTGATCGACTTGTATCGCCAATTCTTAAAATATGGACAAATTACACGAAGAATTCTGATGAAAGCTGACTTAGACAATTTGACTACTCATTTCACGGTTAGGGAAGCAGAAACAAGTCGGCATTTGATGCTCGGTAATATTTATAAAGTTCATAACATACATGCGTTTGATATACATATTGATTCAAAAAATGATCACGTAAGGCTGATTAGTAGAGATACTCAAATAATGCGTCATAAAAGCACTAATGCGTCCACTGAATGCAAAATAGGATTAAATGATATAAATTTTAGGAGAGGTCCAGAAGTGTCTGCTTTGACAGGGATTTCTTCACAGAAGAATCTGACTCCGGTGAGTATAGTCCTGTGGATAAATCTCCTGCATTTCCCGGTGTTTCCTGCTTGCAACTCGATGAGCGGAACAATCCTGTGTGTTTGGAAGGATTTCAATACACTAGTAACGTTAAACGGCAATCTATGGTGCACACCTTTGTGAAGCAGTTTATCTGCAATGTTTGACGAAAAGGATTTAAACGAAACAGCCATTTAAAAACTCATATGCTTATGCACGAAGAAATAAAACCGTACAAATGTGACATTTGTAGAAAATCGTTGACACAAAAGACTACTTTACAGACATACGGTCCTCGACTACAGAGGTGGAAAACCATTCATCTGCGATGTTTGCGGTAAAGGATTTAAAGGAAAGCAAGATTTAAAGAGACATATGCCTATCCACTCAGGAGAAAAACTCTATTCATATAAAGTTTGTGGAAAAGCATTCACACTAAAGGTGATTTACAACGACATACCATTATTCATGATAATGACAAACCGTATGAATGGTGTGTGGCAAATTATTCAGACGAAAGTTTAATTTGCAGAGACATTCCCTCACCCATACGTGTGACAAACCATGTGAATGTAAACTCTGCGGAAAGAAGTTCTCGGCCAAAAGCAGCTTAAATAGATATAGGAAAGATCATAAACCTAAATGAAGGATTGATTTGTTTTAAGAGAAGGATAAAGCTAGGAGAAAATACTTACTAAGAAATATATGAAGCAATATATGCATCATATGCTGTGATTTTATTCCGACAAGCCCCTCTTTTTCCGGGCTTTAATTTATTTATACTCTTAGAATTCGTTACCTGTGTATGAATACTTTAAAGAAGATTATTAAGTTGAGTATGAGGGGCTGTAATGAATCAAGAAAATTCCTATTGAAATACATTATGAATGTAGTTAAAATTCAAATTAATATCCTGTTTTTATTGAAAATAAATTATAGCTTCTAGCAATGTAAATATTTATAGTGAATGTAATATATAAAGTATAAAGAAAATGTTAATCATAAACATAAAATGTGACATTAAGTAATGAGTAAATTATTAGTAAATAGGAAAATGTGAATGTTAAACGAATCAGACTTTGGTTTTATTCATACGTTTGTGTAAATAATTTTGGTTAGAAGAAAATGTTCAGTAATTTCGTCTTCAAGTGGTATTACACAGAATTGGAGGTAGCTTTAAAAAATTCAAAAAATTTTATTGCATTAATAACTATTTCTGTTATACTTTATGAGATTATAACTCTTTAGAAAAATTTTTTATGTCTTCGTGAAGATTTTAGTTTTGAAGTAATCATACTACATACAAACGCAACAAGAACGAAACAGATAATATTATTTCTTCAAAGTAAGTATACCTTTACACTCTTTCACTAGAAGATATAACAGAAGAAAAATCAATATTTCCCTCCGCTCATTGAAATTTAACAATGATTACTTTTTACAGAAATAAAAACTCTTGTCAATCATTTATCAAGGAAAACTCAATTGCAAAATCCTTTCTAGAAAGCATTTTAAAGGGGTTAAGAGGGTGCTAAAAGGATGTTCAACATCGATTGATGAAAGCCGAAAGAAAAAATTTCTGAAGAAAAGCAATAGAGAGAATTTTCTTCTCAAGATGGATTGCTGTAGAGTGGAACTTTTGATGCATCTTTGGCATAAATGTCCTTCTTTGACAATTAAGTAGTACACGATTGGAAAAAGTGTTTAGCTTTTAATTTATTTATATAACGCAAATTTTATAAAATTGGTAACACTCTGCTTGAACAAAATGCAGTGATACCAAATGGTCACTCTCAAACAAAGATATTATACAGATCTTTTTCTCTTTGCCTTTTCCATAATGCCGCTGCTATATGATAAACACACGTAAGCTTGAATTTTTGTAAGTTCGAATGTAGAATTTTCAGGTGAATGTCGAGTAAACACAATGTTGTGGAGAAGAATTTAACTCACTTTTTCTATGAACTTCTTTTCCGTATGAGAAAGTTTCAGTATTTCCTGTTAGTTGATTGGAAATTCCGGCTAAGGTTTCTTTTTTCTCATGTTTCTAGTAGTGATGTCATTTCTCATATGTAGTCCACAATAAAACTACCAAAACAAAGGATTGGGAAGAATATTTTAAGAAATAAAGCATATTGTGTTAGTTTTACATTTTCCTACTACGATGAGCATATACAATTTCATAGCACCAAAATGGAAATTCTATTGCAGGAAAAATAAACGAAAGCTATTTTTGACGTTTGCAGTAATTTAAATAATTTTTGATGTGTTTCGAAATGTATTAATTTAATTATTTTCACCTCAAGGAAACTTGAATAATGGCCTAAAACTTTCGAAGGAAGTCCATCATTTCATTTCATAATGTATTTAATTTCATTATAAAATCGATATTTAATGAAAGTACATCAAAAATATCAAAAATTATAATATTTATCGATAAAATTCCCATGAATCCATAACGAAGGCGTCGAAGACAACATGGCATCAACCTTGCAGATTTCGCATAACATGAAGGGATCAAATTGGTTAATTCTAGGAGCACAACATGAGGGCGCTGCCACCGTTTAATCCGGAGGGAAATCAACGTTTACTTCACCTCTGATCTGATTAAAACCTCTGCTGTCTATCGATGCAAGTTTTTTAATTGTTTTTGGGGCAGCATCTATGAGCGGTTAGAAAAGATGCAAGATTCCAAAAATTGTTATGAAAGAATAAGTGAGAAAGCACGATTATTCCATTGGACGGTAGTTTTCAAATTTCACAGGGTTGTTTTATTTTTAATCCCCTACCAAACAATGTTATACATTTCAAACCAAATCCAGAGATATGTTAGAAATGTGTTGATTGAAAAATTTCGTTGATATAAAACATGATTTAAAGAAGCTTTGAAATTAAAAAGAAATTTGTTCTACAGCAATCATTCAATAGGCTTTGATCCTTGCACTACACAACACATCATAATTGAAAGCAGAGATTTTTACTATTTCATTTCGTGAATTCGTAGCTTCTGTTTATTGAAGTTTCACGCTCTCTGTTTATCATCGAACACAAGAGAGAAGCTACGGTTCCTTTTCATCTAGACGCATACTTTGTCCGATCGGACAGTAAAAAAATCTAATATTAGAAATTTTAACTCCGATAGTGTTTTGTTCCATATTTTGATAATTCACCCGGATTTAAGGGAGTCTCCAGGGGAAAAACTATGAGGCTCCATTTTTATCAATTTTGCAGGAACCGGACCACAAAGTTTCCAAACTTGGACGCATCGTTAACAATATGAATCAATATAAGAATAATTATTTTTATTAAGAACTGAAGAACTACAGTAAATCATGATGTCTCAAAAAATTAGGTATAAAACGGCTGTAGCTTTTTTACACATCTATGAATAAACAAGGAGAACCTGCGAGAGCCTGTAGGTGTATGTGAGCTTGAATTACGGAGAGCAGACAGCTGCACAAAGAGCTGCGAAATTTGGCACAAACATATTTTGGAAAGGGGATATGTACTTAAAGACTTTTTTGGAAATTTTAATAATTTAAAAAATGAAAGAATTCGGAGTATTTCCTTGAAAACTCCGGAAATTATAAGGCCATAAAAATTATTTTTTCACTGACTAAGTATTTTTAAAAACTATCTCTTCTATGATACGAATAGAGCTGTCTTTTAACTTTTTCTCTAATTTTAACATCTTTTCCCATTTTTCCAATATTTGAAATGTATAATACTATTGGAATTTCATCCTCCCATCAGTTTCGAAATTCATGTCAGATAACTTCATCCACTGACATAACAGATGGTGCTGAAATCTCATATCAGAAAAAATCGCTTCATCTGAACGCTTCAAATAATAAAAGCTTCAATTGTAATTTTTGTTTACCAGCTCGGAAATAAAAATCCGAGCTTTAAATTAAAGGAAGAATTAATAGTAAAAGAAGACTTGATGCTTAAAAAAAATAAAATTTATATAAAAAAAAATTGTATTAAAATAGTGGTGACAGTTTTTTAAACATGTGCATCCGAATGCTTGTTCGTTTTCTCCACGTGCTCTTAATGTCAGAACTGTTTCTGGAAAGTGTATAAGATGTAAATTAGTTTAAGCAATGTATGTTCAAGCAACACTTTCTAAATTATTTCTTGAGCAAATTGTCAGTCTCTCAAACAGCTTTAGGACGGCGTTACCTTAGGAAAAGGTGTGCTCTTTTTAATTGAGGAATGTTTATTCCGTAGGATTGATGCATCAACATGTCAAAATAAACATTCTTGGAAATTCCACTATTCTTCTTTATAAAGGCGACTGATTCAACGTAGGACATAAGGAAGCGGGAGCCTGCCATCGAATTGTGATGCTCGAAAAGATTTCATTTTCACTGCTCACAAACAGCTTTGTTGTATTGTGTGCAAGAACTGACGTGGCTAAAGCTATTCCAATATTGAAGAAATAATCATCGTCGAAGAAGGTGACGCTGTAAAGTAAACCAAGAATACCTACATCATTTTGCGTTATCTAGACAAAAACACTCTTGCTAGCTACATTATCTTTAAATAAATAACTAGTATTGAAATGTAGCCTAAATATTTTTTCACACCTTCAACTCTTTAATTCAGAATTTTAACTGAGATTTAGCACCTAGTCATAAAAGTTATATACTGTTTCGTATATTGTAAAGCCTGGGTTTAAAACTGCTTTGCAGACTTTCCTCCCAAAAATGAAATACACATATATGACATAAAGTAAAATGACATTTGTTCGGCCATACAAGGCTTTTACGAGTATCGTTTGAAACACACAAAAATAACGTATGTTATTTCTAAAGTGTTATTAAATATTATATACCTTTGTTATGTACAAGTTTCAGAATTTTAAGAAAAACTATTGTACACCAGGGGATTAAAAATCGCTGCCCACAATGGATATCTTTACCCCCACCAAGCATAAGAGAATGTAAAAAAATTTAAACAAATTTCATAGCTTAATTTTTAAAGCTCTTAATTATTAATAACGTTATTATTATTAATAACGTACCATAACATCCAATGTTATTTAGATTTGACGACAAAATTTATTGGAATTGGGATATCTGAATTTTACAAATATTAGTCATCAAGGTCAAATTAAATTCTAAAATTGGCATATGAAATTATTTCCGTGTTTGAAAGTAGTAATTTTTGCTAGCAATTATTTTCCCTTCTGAAAGGGTAGAAATCTCCAGTAAGATTCAAAATTATTGAAATTCTCTTTGGATGCACGGATATATATTATAATACTATAAACCTACGTACATTAAACTTTACTTTTTAGAAGATGACGGATACCAGAAACTGATAATTAATCAAAGTTTAACTGCAGTACAATGCGTAAACAGAAACGTAGATTTGTGTGAAGTTGGCAGCGTGCACTCGATTTCCTGCCAATGGATTTTATGTATATGAGCAAGAAATATTAGGACATTCCATCAAGACAGTGAACAGATAAATAATACACATGAGAATTAATATTTGGTTTTTGATTTGCCTCAGATTGAGCTAGCATTAAGTGTGCTACCCTCAACAAAATACAGAGATCATATTATTATAGTTCATCTATTCTAATGGACTAGAGCCATTACTAAAAAGAAAGCCGTAAAGTTTTGCCAATAAGTGGTTCTGCGACACTAAATTATGTGATCTTTGTAAATTTCTTAAATCTCGATGCAAAATTTAATGGCTCATTTCAGATTCTTTATTCAATTAAAAACGGTTACAAAGTTCAAAATTTTTCTAGATGTAGTAGAAAAGATGGGCTCAATAAACACCTGAAAAAAAACACCTCAGGATTTAGCGCAACACCACTTATGACAAATTTAACATTTTTCATTTCTATTCTTTGTTTATTCGGTTTTTACCTAATGATCGCTATTTCTACACACTGTTGAAATTTTGTTTCGTTTGGAGCCATAGAACCGGCTCAAATGCCATCTGAATGGGGATATCTGATTATACAACATTGCAGTTTAAGTCGAATGGCTAAATTATTAAACCTCGAAAGTTTTTTATACGTATTTTCCCGTTTTCAGTTTTCATTTGAACAGCAGATAATTCATGTTTATATAGATAATTTCTAGAACTACCACAGATAAAATATTCTTAAGATTTTAAATACTTGTTTAAACGCAATAAATATCTAGTTATTCATTTTAAAAACTTATGTTTTCGTTATTAGATTAAAATAAAAGAACGCTTATAGGGTTGAGCCACCGCTCATCGCACGATTTACGTGGTTTGGAAGTTAGATTATTTTCTGTTGTTTACCACTGTTACCATAGGCTAGAGTGTTTAACTCTTATTAGATCGTTGCAAATAAATAACAATCCAATTAGTTTCAAAAGTATTTGGACACATTTGAAGAATTTCAAATTTTTTTTTAAAAATCAGCAGTTCGAGGGCATTACGTCGTCATCGTAGGATGGACCCCAAGTAAAATTTACTTCAAATGTTGCTGCCTACGGAGTTAAAGACATAAAATATCCTGATGCATTTTCAAAACTTTTTCCGGTTCTCTTAAGGTATCATGGTAAAAAAAAAATATTTATACTTTATTACTCATATTGTAAGCATTTGAAGTGCAATCATTTATCTATTCCCTATAGCTCATACTAACTGTAAAATTGGAAGGTATTAACACATTTAAAAATCATCGAAGTAAGGAACATTCTATGCATGTTAGGAGAAGAATAAAAGTACAGGATTGACTTTATTAGTGAATTAATATTGGTATTGGGCGGAGAGAAAAAGTAAGCGGTTGTGTCAAAGAGACTAGATGCATTTTAAGAAGACATAAAATTCCTCAAAGTAAAAAAATAGTTTACGTAAGGAGTGGAATTGAAATAGAAAATTGATTGAATCAGCAATTATATTTTGAATACTTTAGTAGATAAATGTATCTACAATTGCTTACTGCTCCCTTTATAAAAATTTCGCACGTGTCTAAGACAATTTACTGCAATAGAAGAAGATATTAAAGATCATAAAATGCCACAAACGGAGAAAAAATGAAAGCATATAATAAGGAGTTATATATGTATAAAGTTTATTTTATCTATATGTTGACTTCGTGCGTAATAAACTTTTTAATTTAATAATTCATAAGGCGTTTATTAAAAATCAAAATAAATATTTGTAAATGATAAAAAATACATCTTGTGAATTATTTTAGAAAGTAGATCCTAACTTACTTTCTATATTACCTTGGTTTTAAATTAAAAACACAATCACATCCAGCTGATGTCATTCCTCTGTAGACATTATCTTTAATGATGATAAATAAATTGTAATCATGCTTTTGTCAGCCATAAATAAAATATGCTTATATACATTTGTGTATGAAGAGGAGAGTAATAAATTACCTACTCATAAAGATAATAAATATGTATGTTTATACAATTGTTTATGCATTCTTTCTTTATATTTCAATAACAAACAGGGTAAACAAAAAGTCTGTTTTTAATTTTTAAATTGTAGCATGAAATAAAATTTGAAAACAACAATGTAAAAACTTTAT
>BGPR01038458.1:0-14699 GCA_013235015.1 Araneus ventricosus | reverse complement strand
TGTTAAAGAATTATTTTGTACTTTTTAACACACTAATAAAGCGAGTTCTAAAAATATTTTTATATTTATTATAATTATAAATAATTAGTTCTTCATTTAGTTTGTTTAATTTTGTGGCCATAGCAAAATTAGTTTGACGAAAATGGCGCTACGGAAATTTTTTACACCCAAAAAAAGAGGTTACGATTGAAAAAATTTAAGAAACACATTTTCAAAAATTAGTAGTCTACAATAAATATTAATAACGCCAAGGGCTTAGATTAGTTTAAGAGTCAAACGACTCTAATGAACAATAAAATTTGTAGGATTGATTTTTGACTTTACACATTATTTTATTTTTTAAAATAGTATTTCTTCAACGTCAAAACAAATGAAAATAGCAGTGACTTATGGTGAGATCTAACCATTATTCGATAGCTAGATATCAATTTACTTCTTTTTTCTTATTTCTTGAATAGGCTTCTGGAATCTACAATTTCCACTTTCATTTTTTATACTAACTTGAGAAAATTAAATTCTAGAATATTCTTATGTTTGGTGTTTCCCGTCATTACCAAGATCACTTTTACATACCCCCAACTGGTACCCCGCGTATCCCCAAGGGTACGCATACCACAGGTTGGAACCTCTGGTCTGTATAACACATTGTCACAATCAATTTTGACCACCTGTTAAAAGCGACATTTTTATATGCAAACATACTAGAACATTGACAGCAGAATTCAAAGCGTGGCTAGAAAATAACCTGACTGACGCTTTCAAACTTCTCAGATTTGCCTTTTTACAGTTGTGATCTTGTCACTTGCAATGTACTCTGCCCTCGATCACTACAGCACCTTCATACGAATTTTCCACCATTCGAAGCAGAGCTTCAGGTCATTTTCTGAAAGCCCTTTCATCTCCTCTGTCGTTTTTGCTTTCACTGCGTCTACATTTTCAAATTTAGTTCCTTTTAAAGCTTTCTTTACAATGGGAAATAAAAAGAAGTCACACGGGGCGAGATCAGGTGAAAGGGGCTGATGTCCTACGATGAGGATTTCATGCTTTTTCAAAAGCGTCTTGACAGACCCTACATTGCGTACTAGGCAATTTCCTGGTGTGGGAGCCATAGATCCGTGTTTTCACAGGTAAGGTCGTTATACGAAGCGATGTATATGAATAAATCACTTCTAAAAACGAAGGTTACAGCCGAACGGAACGATATGCGGGGCTGAGACTTGGACAGATTGCATAGGGGTAAGTAAAGCTGGACATTCATGGGAAGACTGTTCCACTTCATTTAGAGGGCGTTTCACCAAACGAAACCAATTTTCAGTCCATCAATTTAGGTGGGTCGTTCACTTCTCGGACTGCGCAAACTGCAAACCCATCACCTACGGGCAACCCGAGCCCCTAGGCTATTGCGTCTCCTCTCCCCGCTTTCAAAACGGACCCCCGCCCTGGTTTCCCTATGCTGACTCCCATCCACGCTCCCCCTCCCCCACGGGTTATTTTCGCTTTTGTGAGAGACACCTCTCCCCTTCTCGAGGCTCGTATTTCAGTTTTATGGCCGAATGAAAAATAAACAACACTGGATTTCCAAACTTTTCCCTGGACTACACAAATTCTCATCGGATTTTTGAATTGACGAAGGGTTTTGGAGCGATGTGCGCCAAATGGAAAGGAACGGCATGATCGCGAATGTCCCGCTTAATACAGACATACACAGTTTGTTCTTAACTTTCTTGGCGTTCCTCTGTAATATAAACAGTCCGGTTATTTTCTAGCCACCCCTCATTTTTTGGTTGTGTGATAATTTTTTAAATCTAATAACGACCAGCAGTTTCCCCGAGAAGATAAATCATGCGAAGTAACTTTTTTAACATTGTAGAGAAATTTATCACTATTTCCATCACCATTTTTGCGTAATAAAAATCACGAGTCTTACGCATTCATTCACGTTGCACCAAATATAAATGTGAATCACATCTTTCAGCTGTCTTTCAACCTAAAGATATGAAAACAGCTGTCATACCGTTTACCCGTGCCTCTGAAACCTCTGAAAAAATTGCCTTAACCCAACTTAGATTTGTTTCTTCAAACTCCGATTAGACAATTTATAAAAATCATTCGCTATATTTGAAGAGAATAAATGTATTACCCTCCATACCATATTTCATAGCATGATTTTTGATTGAAATCTAGAATTCCGCACACCAGTTTCGACAAGTCGTTACATAGCCAAGAAACAAAATACAGTAAAACCTGGCTAACCGAACTCGGGTTAACCGTACTGTACTGCTCGGAAATAATCACAAAAGCGAGACTTTTTTTTCAACGATATCTCCACTTTTTTCTTGTAAACCTCCCCAAGAAGGTCAGTGATTAATTTTAGAATGCTAAAATTAAAATTAATCAGCATTAACAATATTAATTGCGATATTGTTTACCTGTGCCTGTCAGGTGCATTGTCCCCGAACTCGCCGGTGTGATTATTGCGCCCGACGGAGGGTTAACTTTAACTCTTTAATCCCGAGGCGATTCTTTTCCTCTAGCCCTTTAAAACAGGTACTTTTTGGGAGGATGCGACGTGAATTGGTCTCTCCCAACATGGGTGGTCATTTACAACACTACCCCACGCTCTGCTATAACCTTCCCTTCGGAAATGGGCTGTTATGGGCAAGGGTAGTTGAACCCCCTACCGCGCTTATCTCCTAAGCGATCTCAAAAGAAGCCAAACGCCTCAAACCGTCCCTCGTCGCTGTTAAGGGGAAATTACCATAGACTAAGGATAGAGTTAGACTGCTCACTCTGTAGAAAAACCAGCATTCGGAGTGAAGCAAGCACCTCGGTAGAAATTCCACTTGTCACGTGACTAAAGAGGAACTTCTTGGCTTCTTATCGCCACATTTGGCGAAGCGAGTATGAGGAGTGTTGGAAAACGAGTAGTATTTCTACAAGTAGCGAAACGTTACTATTTTAGTTCATTTAAAAACTAACCCACGAACGGAAAAAATCAAAATAATTGGATTTTATGTGACTAGGAATTTCATTTGTTTTAAACCTTACACAATATAATACTTCAACTGACTGTAACAAAAACAAATTATATACTTAAAATTTTTAAATAAAAAAATCTTTTTATTTAAAGCAATAACTACTTAATTTCAGGGGCGTATATAAGGAGGCTCAGGCCCTCTCCGAAATAAATTGACTAGTTTCAGATGTTATGGATCATGCTGCTTAAATAGACATATGTATCCCCTCTGAAATAAATCCTGTTATATGCCTTGGCTAAATTATTTAGTAAATAAAATCATCACAACTTATTTATTTTAATTGAAATTTTAAAAAAATAATTTGGTTTTTCCAAAGAATTTAAGGTTATTAATGTTATTTCTTATATTTATTTTTATAGTCATAAAATTTTTTTCATCTAAAAAATAGAACAATATAAAGAATTTCAATTTGTACATGAGAATTTCTTAAATTTGAAAACATGAAATCATAAAACAAACTGTTTTGTTAAATTAGCCAACTTTACACTAATTGTATAATTTAACAATTTATTATAAACTTTTATTAATAACCTATATAGACATTTCATAAAATCGCATAAACTCTTTGTTCGTTAATAAATGACAAAACTTTTAACCAAATTTTTTAATAAAAATATCCAACTGCTATAAAAAACAATGTAGATAACTCATTTTTTCCAGGAGAAAAACATAGTCATCATTGAAATTTTAAACACTTTGTTCTGTGGATATTGATTAAAGAAGGAATTTTTTTCTTCAAAAATTAAGCTGTATTTAATTTTAGTTCAAAAGTAGCAATAAATTTAAATTGAAGAGCCCAATGAAATATTTCAAGAGTTTACTTTGTGAAATACATATTTAGTACGTTCTGTGTTCTTATTTATTATTCAAAAAACAAGACAAAGACGCAGACACTGAACTTTATTTACAATTAAATAATAATACAACACTAGATGTAAATAATGACAGCCATTGCAGATATGGCGATAGTTTAACAAGGGCCCAAATTTAGTTTCATACAAAGTAATAAATGGATAAAAAAGAAAGATATATGTAAAATTTCTTTTATCAATAAAATAAAACTAATATCTTTATAAGCACGATCTCATCTTAAATACATGTTGTTTAACACTTATATTTCTACTAATGTTCTCACAACATACAGTCCACTGCTAATTTCTTTTGTTGCCTCATCACATCTATGGGCAATAATTTATACAGATCTAGTTTTCAAGTTATATTACCAAGTAAATTACAATTATTTAAGCCATACTTATTTGTGTTGAATATTAATGGAACAAATCAAAGAACTATTTGTTGCTTTAAAATTTTCCCGGCGAATGTTTTTTCCCAAATATATCTCCTTTCTTGATTTTTTGGAAATCTGAAAAATAATCAGATAAATCTTTAAGACATATCAATAATATTTTTGTTTTGGAAAATAATACTTGTAATAAAAAAAGCGAAAGAGAAATAAATAAAGAGTAAATAAAAAACACTAAATAAATTTTCAAACATCATATACACATAAATTAACGAAAATTAAACAAAAAGAAGTTATTGAGTTCTAAATTTTAATAATATAGTTTCTTAATTATATGCATAAAAGAAAATGTTTAAAAAAATACCTAGAGATGAATTTTTACTGAAAATGAACTATGCTTATCTTTTTTACACATTGAAAAACATTCTACGTTTATTTCATGATCATAAAATTTTATTTTCTTTTAAATAACACAAAAAACACGAACATTTCAGAATGTAAACAACTTCGCCAACACATCGCCAAATATCTCAATCTAGATGTGTCTGGTAAAATTCCATATTTTAAACACTAATAGGCACTTAAAATCTATAGATACTTCTAAAAGAGGACAATAAACAATTAACTTAAGAAAAGGATTAATTTCATACACAACAAATTGAATAATATCGTTTTCAATTGCAACAAACGCCACAGCTAAGAGCTAAGACGTATTTTTGTGTAGCTATTTTGCATTAATAAAACAAAATATCATAAAAATTTAACTTACCGATGAAATGAAACAGACCCTCCTTTGATAAATTTTTCTTTACACTCGTATGCACAACAGGATTTAACCATTTTCGATGAATTTTCATGAGAACCTCAGCTGGCCTTTCTTACTCACGCATTGAAATAACAAAGGATTCCCGTACGAAGTGTCTCGGTCGCGTCCACGAGTCACGTGACGAGGTGCTTGCTTCACATTGCAACCCTCCACGAGCAGTCTATTCGTATCGTAAGTCTATGAGTCTGACCCTATGGAAAGGAGAGGAAAGGAACCCACACCGATCCGGCCTACTCGAAAGGGTGTAAGGCCCTTAGCGGGACGGTGGGGAATAATAATAATTAAAAAAGAACAAAAAGGAACTTCCGACAGCTCAAAAAGGACACCCCCCCCCTCCCCCCAGTCTCCAAGGACAAGGAGAGCTGGGTGCATTTTAGAAACATCAAAATATTGGCCCATATTATACAATATCCAACACTGCAATATACTAAACCAGTGGTTCCCAACCTATGGGCCGCGAAACGCTAGTCAGGGGTGATTCAAATCTGCACTCGTTTTTTTGCTTTATAAAACAATATATCTTTATTCCTTTTATAGTAAGCTTCATTAATTATTAACATATACGGGCATATAATATATAAACGTATTATATATTGTAACGAATTGTCTTATAATCAAATTGTGTGCTAAGACGGCTGTACCAGTGTTTTGATGTATTTTTCTCGAGGCAGAGACTGCACGTAATACAAATGTTTGTGATTGTTTATTTTAAAAAGCTTGAAAGTTAGTTCTTCAAATTGCTTTTACGATAAAACAACTTATTTTTGTTAATAGCTAATAAATTAATTTTTGATATAAAAATTGGCTATTTCTGAGTCTGACGTTACAATGTGTTTGTATTTTTTTTACTTGAATATTTAGTTAGTGGGCCTCAAAATATTTTTTACACAACAGGTGGTCCGTAAAACCAAAAAGGTTGGGAACCACTGCACTAAACTATTGCACATACTACACCCAAAAGCAGGGGTGGATTTTAAATACGTCTCAGAATAATACTGAACAATTATATTATTACAAAATACTAATTTACAAAGTGCATCCAGCTAAAACATAGAAAAATCACAATTCTGTGTGGCTGGGGAAAATATAAAATACAATTCCCGGGGATATTTATACAAATATGTTTTCCATTTTGAAAGCACTTTAAAATCCACAAACAAAAACTGAAAAAAAAGCCGGAACAAATTCTACCCACACAAACAAACACCCGAAAGGGTAATTTCTTTACAACCTTCCCCCTCCCCCCCCAAAAAAAATCAACACTCCAAAACAAAATGTCACTGAAAACACACACACATAAAAAAAAGTTTTAAGAATTAAAAAAAAAAGTTAAAAAAATTCCATTTTCTTTAAAATAATTTAGACACCATACGTGAAAAACGCCCCTGACTACTGGCACCGAATGACTCCTTTTGTGCAGTGAGCCAAATCAAATTTCGAAAAAGTGTTTTCTCGGTGTGCCCTATTGCCTAGTGTCACCTAAAGGTAAAAACCGGCCCTGAGAAAGTCCTGGTTTTGGATTCTTTTCTCGGCTTGTAAAAAAATGTCCAGAATTATTCTAATTTTTACTTATAAGTAAAAAATTAATATTAGTTTTTTGAAAAAATTAACTCGGTATGATTATAAAAAATCAGTTTCTGAAAAATTCTCCTTCTATAACTCTTATGGTCACAGTGATTTGGATATAAAATCTCTCTTTCGGGCTTTGACGATTGCGGTCCAAAGACCCGATTCTACAAAATATCCATTGACCCACGTTAAATTTTCCGCCGTGGGGTAAATGTCAGGTGTGGCATGGAAATTTGGTCTGTGGGGTTGCGGATAAGGTGTCGCCCTTGTCATCTGATCTCGATTTCAGAATGACGAAGTAAGTATCAAAGTAGACCCCCGTGGAGCTCCAAAACTGTAAATAACTAATAATAGTATAACTAAACTAAACCAGGTATCATTTCGATAGATATAACGGAATTATTTCATCTCTATCCTCATATCTCTTCTGGAATGCAACATATTTATTGTCGCTATCAATTTTTCCACTGTCAATGCCGACTTTGGGGTTTTTTATAATGCAACTAGTCGCAAGCATGTTTCGCTGTTTGAAAAATAAAAGAAGAAAAATATTGTTTGCAATTTCGAATCGTTCAATAGTTGACGCTCCTTTCTATTCAAAAATATTTCTACATATTTACCACTTGAGAGTGATTGATTTATGCAATTGTTTTTAAAAAAATCAAAGGGATTATAATTATCTCTTATGAAATCACTTCACGTGGAGTCACAATCACATAAGAAACGCTTGCCATTTAACACCTAATAGCATGCCATTTAACACCTAATAGCATGCCATTTAACACCTAATAGCATGCCATTTTATGCTGTGCTCTGACTTCACGTTCTTTCTCCTCCTGCAAGAAGAGCAATGAAATCCAAAAATAGCACATTTGACCTGTATCACGTGAAGATAAAATGACTCCATTAAAGCATAACTGTAGTCAACATGCCGCAGAAGTACTGATTTGAAGTTTAAGAGAAAGTTGCGCTAAGTGTAACTAGTAGTTTCATGAGTAGTAGACTTTGCTTCCCGCCCCCCTGCAAATAAATAAATAAATAAAATGTAATAAAAATTTAAGATCTGCTCTTTATCCCAGTCTTTACAGGTGTAGCCATTTCTTTAACGTAGGACTACGTTCCTCCCATTGGGGTCTCAGGAAGGAAATTGATTCACACGCCAGAACGCCACAAAACTTGGTACGGGAAATCCTCTATATCTCGGTAACTACACATGTTAAAATCATAAATAATGTCTTATTTTAGAGACAAAGAGTAACAACAGAAGTTACGAAAAAACTTACTTAAACTTAAAAACTTGCAAGAAACTTCGAGAAACAAAAGAGTCACGCGAGTAAAGTAGTCCTACGCCTTTAACATCAGCGGCTGTTTGAAAAGACAGCCTCCCGTCATTTTTTTCAAATGCGAATTATTTACACAAGTCTCTACTTTTATCAGTACTCACAAAATTACTATTAAATGGTTAAAAATTACTACAGAAGTACTACAAAATTATTCAAGATTACTACAAAAATACAAAATTATTATTAATGTTTTCATGGTGTCGAACTCGCAAATGACTCTTCAAACACTGAAACCATTAAAACGGCCACATTTTAAGAAGAAACCATTAAAATGCACACCATCTTAAAAAGGAATTAAGAAATAAAAACTTCTATGCATATGTCGTTTTCAATGACTTCAAGGAACATTCATGCCAAATTCGAAGAAAACTGAACCACGCTTTTGGTTGTTACTGAGTAACAAGCAAATTTAAAAACAGGCGAAATGTCAACTGTCAAGTTAAAACAAGACCTCGCTTCGCTTGGCCAGTAATAAAAATCACAAATATTGAATAACTAGATGGCAAGGAATTCAAATCAGTTGCTGATGTGAATATCCACTTGTAAGATTGAGATTTAGGAGAAACACCTATTCTTAATTCCCTTCAACCGATACGATCCATGAATCAATTTATTTTATGACACACAGTGATGAATAATTTAGTGTGGGTATTATTGTTTAGCAACGGATTCGAAACCCTCCGCGCTTTTGCGCATGCGCCGGGCGGAGTTATTTTCATCAAAATAGGGGAAAGGGAAAAATGGAAGGGTGATGTTTACATTTTTCTGAGAGTGATCTAACAAAGAACTCCGGAAATACGCTCATATGGCTCCACGAGCTCATTGCCTGACACCCCTTTCCGGTGTAAAATCGTCCAAAAGTGGTAGTCTCGGAATCCGTTGCAGAACAGTAAAAGTTATTAGAGAGAAAATGAATCACAAAACAATAAAAATTTACAAGAGAATAGCTCAAAATATATTGAGCGTTTTCCGAACAAATAATTTAATTGAATCAAATAATAACTTTATTATGAAATCGAACTTATGCTGTTGAGAAACTTTATTACGAAACCATTATTACGAAAGAGAAGATCTAAAAATGAAAATGGTCTTCCGTTCAGTCTTCCGTGAAGTGCTTCAAAATAGTACAACTTTCATAAGAAAATGAATCGACATTGTTTCAACAGTAAAAAAATAACTCGAGCGCTTATTTTTCTGCTGATTACGTAGCATGTAAAAATAAATATATTTCTTAAAATACAAGTCGATTTCTAAACTCACAAAACTTGCATCATCCTGATATTTCGGTTCTGTAGCATGAGTTCGTAGCTTTCTTTCCAATTTCTACCAAAAATATGATATTTATTATTATTTTCAATTAAATGAAAATCGATATTTAATTCTTGTCGAATTTCAATATTTAATTTATACAGGATGATTATAAGGAAAGGACAAAAAGAATGTTTCACCATGTGTAGCTATGAACTTTTCTTTAGCGTTTTTTTCCACAAAAGCAAATTATTCCCGATGCAATACCTAAGAACGGGGCTTCTTCTTTTCTTAAAACTATTTCCACTCGCAAGCTCATTTAGGCTGCAAAAATATTACACGATCTCACTTATAATCGGGAATTTTTTTGAGACACCAATTGTACATAATAGTAGGAAATCACAACATATATATTGCGATTGTAATTGTAAGGAATTGTAATGAATATTTTAAATTACTACCATGCCGCGGCGGCAGTCTCAGCTTCAAGAATTTAGGGTCTCGAGTTCGAGACTCATTTCCCGTTGGTGTGGTGCGGAAGTTTTGTGAGAGGGTGCCAGTTCAGGTTTCGTCTGACCATAGTTCAAAATGACGAAATCCGTCCCAAAATAGCCCTCGTGTTGCTTCTAAACGTTGATAAAACTAAACTAAACTCGAGAATACCTACCCACGTGATGTCTTCGTCATCTGACTTGTTATGTTGCACCCTTTGGTGCTTTTTTGTGTTTAGTTTGTTTTGCTGTGTTGCTTCTGATTTTGCTTTCCGCTACTGGGATCTTATTTATCTGGGATTGGGTGCTGGTGTATCTGGGATTTTATTTTATATGTTTAATAAATTGGCAACATTGATTTCAGATTTAACAATTAGTTTTGTTCCCTCTAGAAACCAGATAAGAAATGAAGGAAATAAAATTATAAAGGACCTGTGGCAAAATCGTTGGAATGATTCAAAAAATGCGCGATGGACCAAAAACCTAATAGATAAAGTTAACGTTGATAGACTATAGGGCGATTTCTACATAAATCAAATTTTGACGGCACATGGAGTTTTTAGAGAACATCAGGCTAGATTCTTCGAAAAAACGTCGTTACGTTCATGTGGCCAAGAAGCGGGATCTGTTCTTCACGTAATTAAGGAGTGCGAAATTTGGACATCATACAGAAAAAACTAGCCTAATGGATGGCAATTAATGAGTTTAAAAGACTTGATAAACAATGCCGATATTCGTATCTCATTGCGAGGACTTCTTCACGAACTGCTAATTAAAGAACTAGACTTATTGTCGTCGTTCAGTGAAACTGATGTTTCCCGTCTCTAAAAAAAAAAAAGAAGAGAACAATTATCACATTTTTCCTGCACGGCCTAGGCCAGGGCGGGGTAATCTAATCTGTAATATGTTTAATAAATGCTGCTCCAGGGGACTGGGGAGGTACCCTACGGCCTCCCTGGTGCTGAGTTTGACTCTTCCCCATCCATCCTTGTAGACTCTAAACCCAATGGGTGAGGCGGTGGACGTGGGTCATGGTCATGGTGGTCATCTGGCTAAAGTTGAAAACTACGAGCTTCGTCTCCAAATGTTTTCAGGGCGTTAATCTAACTCATCCGTAAACGGCCAACTAAATTTAAAGCATAGATTTCAGTAGATTTCTTTTAAGTTATGTTAAAAACACCAAAATTGAGAAAAATGTGAAACTATCCCCCCCCCTTCAAAAAAAAAAGAGAAAGAAATGGTGTGAGAGGTTAACAAAATTATCTCAAATCGGCAGAAAATCATTTTAAAAACTTTTTATAGATGTATATTAAAAGATTTTTAAAATATAGTAAAATATCAAAAACAATTATTACTTCCAAATTCCTGGCGTTACCATGAAAATAAAGCAAAGGAAAAAACAACAAACAGAAAATTCAAAATGACGACGCTTTGGCTTCTAAATCTGACTAAATGGTGGTATATGCCAGTTCAAAATTATTTAGGAGTTTGGGAAAACATGTTCTTACGGACATGGAATGTCGCTTCCCGGCAATGTTAGTCTCATGGTTGGGAAGAGAGTTTTATAGGGGTACTTAGGGAATGTCGTCGGCAGCTACGCCTAAACTCCTGACCTTGGAGACAAGGTTACCATTTTGGCGACAACATGTAAGGTCTCAAAAATACTAGAATTTTCTCGATATCTCTATTAGGAGCCGAGATCCGGATTTCTCCAGATGGTTCCACGTGACGTCACGGTCTGTCGGGGAGACTATAAATAGCGCCGTGTCGGATCCCTGGAACGTGTGTTGATCGACGGCGATCGTCTTTGGAGTGCGAAAGTCTTTGGAATCTCTGGAGTCCGCCAGAGTCCGCATTGTGCGAACTGGTAAGTTGTTAGACCCCGAGCAGTATTGAAAGTGCTGTTGCTGTTATTATTAGTGAATTGCTGTGTTGCTAATTTGTGCAAGTGCCGTTTTCACTGTTAGTTGCGCTTCGTGTTTCCCGGAATATTCGAGTATAAAGTGTCATTGTTGTCAGCATTGTGTGAGTTAGTAAGCTGTTAAACGCCGAGCGGTATTGAAAGTGCTGTTGCTGTTATTATTAGTGAATTGCTGTCTGTTTGTGTTGCTAATTTTTGCATGTGCTGTTTTTACTGTTACCTGCGCTTCGTGTTTCCCGGAATATTCGAGAATAAAGTGTTTTTATCCGTTAACCTGCTTGTTGGACTCTTTTCACCGCACACAATATTGACTTTGTTAGACAAAGCAAGAAAGAAAGAATGGGATGCCTTCGGGTTAGCCACGGAAATCCTACTATCCGGCTGTCCTATAAATAAGACGCTGGGCGTTAACGGGCTAAACTACACTTAAATCAAGATGGGTTTCTTAATTATTTTTTGTTTACCGAAATTGGAGAATTTGATAAAAATAATATCTGTCAGTATTTCCGTGGCCCCAGTTGGGGTCTCGATCTGTTGTTTGGTTAGAATAACGTCTTGTTTTGAAATTACGTGAGGGCTATTTTGGGACGGATATCGCAATTTTGAACCGCTGTCAGATGACGAGGACGGCACCTGAACCGGCATTTCTCCGAACTTAGATATCACGCTAGCAGGAAACTGCTCGACACCGACGGATTTAACATGCACCAGGATGGGCACGGCAAACGTTTGACAGAAGTGAGTCTCGAGCCCGGTCCTGAAACAGAGACTGCCGCCAGAGCATGTTAGTAATTTAACCCCTTATTGTAGGATTTTTTTTCGAATATCCGACAAAATGATTATGTTTTCCATTCAAAGCGGGAAATCTCACCGCGAGAACATGAAGGAAGTAGGACTATTTGCTCCATTTCTTAGCAATATTCAGAAATGCAAAAAAATAATCTCGGAATATAGCGAGGATTGGCGGCTCGTGAGCTCAGAAACGAGGAGGGCTGCAAGATAATATTTGTCAAGAGAACACATGTTTAAAAAGCTACTTTGTCTTTCAGTAGGCTAATTTATTCCAAAGACAGATATGAAATTTCCTGCTTTTCAAACAAATTAAATAACCAGCATATGACATTTGCAGTAGTTTTACTAACAGAAAGTTAAGTAAATGTTGATGTGACGATTCTGCTGACAGAAAAAAAACAGAGCTCCACATACACACTTCCCTCCTCGCCCACTTCACTCGCTAACACTCTTCCAAAATTGAATATCTTCTTCAAAAGAAATCTAGCCTTCTATCAAGAGAAAGCAAATAATCAACCAACCAGATACGTTTCTGTCGATGCAACACAAACCGAAACCAAAACCCATAAACAGCCAATGAGATTGCCACTTTGTGTGGAAATGAAGAAAAAAAAGAAAGAAAAAATTTAAAAAAGCATCTTTTTCCTCGTTCAGTTGGCTCCGTGCCAGCCACAGCTGCTCACCCGACAGCCCATAGCCCGTCTAAGTTAAAGGCAGAAAGGGTTGCTTTTTCTCTCTGGATTTTCTGCCCAGTGAATGAATTTTTTTTTTTTGGGGGGGGCAGAGTACTTTGCAGCTCAGACATGCTTCTCTCTTAATGTCGACTCATTTTCTGTCTTCTTTTCAATTTTTTATTACTTATTACTTTTTTGCATTTTCGTAAGTGATGGAACTCTGAGAGTGAAAAAGTAAGGGAATAAGATTAAAAACGAAAATAGAATTTGGAGTATAAATGCTCCAAATACCAATTTTAGAGAACCGCGCGAAATCAAATATTAGTGTTTTATTTCGCTTTTTAAAGGTAAATAAGACGAGGGGACACAAAAAATATCTTTTTCAATTTCGAACCTCCAGACCGAAACATCGAAGCATGATAATATCTTGGGCTTTATTGCATCAGCCGTTGCATTCTGAGCGTAACGATGTTTACGTCATGCAGTTTAAAGAAAGAAGGCGAGTCTAAAAACATTAGAAAGTTAATAAAAATGGAAGGGAAAATTCCGTTTTGGAAACTGAAAATTGTCTTCATTCGCCAAAGAAAACATTTTTTTTATCATAATATTAACATTGGCAAAAGCACGCGAGAGTAAGATTTGATAAAATAATGATATTGGTTTGAATTTCATTACAACAATAAAAAGCATTGTTACAAACTGTCTTTAACCGCTTATGACAGTTTCCCGAAAACAGTATTAGAACCGTACAGTAGGTTTGGAAGGCAATTCATAATAAGTCGGTCCTTAAGCGGTTAAATTAATTTTTAAATTTTTTTAAATAAAAGAAAATAAAATTGGTATCACTGAAAAGTTAATTTTTTTAAATTTTAAGATGGTATAAAAATCATTTTTTCTGTTAGAATATGCTCTGAAATTATTCATGTAAAACGATAAAATTTCTATCGATTTTTTAATTAATTAAAATTTTGTGAAAATCTTTTTCATAGAAAGCTCCTACCATTCAAGAAGTAACTACAAGCCAAATTTGGTACCTCTAAATCCATCAGAATATTGCATTCTGTGCGTAACGAGTTTCTCATCACACAATTGCTGATAGCATACCAGCCCGAAAACATTATCATGTTAATAGTGCTATCCATGGACACCATTTACTTTGATAAGCCACTCTGTGCCAGGTTACAAGCCAGACCTGCTAACTTTAAGTTTCAGAAAACGAAGATACCTTCTAAACTTCACCGATCTATTCTGCACGCATCACTTCAACCCCAATAGAGGACGTTTTAGCGACGATGCTTCATTTATAATCGTTTGTAGGCATTCGTGCGACAAATCCTTCGTTGTGAGTTTGCCACAAGTACTAGTTCATGACTAGCATGTTGATTTTCTATTTTTATTTTCCTCTTATAAATTTAAAAGAAAACGCGCGATTACGTATGGAGAGTTCGGAGTTTAAGTGGACCAAGTCCATGAAATTCATTTCTGAGAAAACATCTCAAAATTGATCAGTTGCATTTAAAATAAAAGTGGACTTGTAGTTGTCCTTGCTGCCTT
>BGPR01038457.1:0-14700 GCA_013235015.1 Araneus ventricosus | reverse complement strand
CTGATGTACTTCGTTCAGTTACGTATTGCTGTTTCTCGATTCTTTGCTTAATTTCACATTCGTTGTTGTATGACTTTGGCCGCATTTAAACATCTAGGTCACACTGCATGTAATTCTGCCGTATGATTAAAGCGATTACATTTGAAACATTGAATGGTTTTCTTTCTGCCCTATATGGATCCAATGCTCAGATGATTCAGGTTTTTTTGAGTTTAAAAATTTCTTCAGGTTTGGTCAGTAAATTCCTTTTCCCAACTTCCAGAAAAGAATGGAAGTGGCTGTTAATCTGAACTGGAGTTAAGGGTACTTTGCCGATAACGAATCGTGTTTCTTAAGACAATTTTTGATTACATCAGTATCATGGTCTAAGGGAGATCCTTAATAACAACCTTTAATGGCGTTTATCTATAGGGCGGACGAGATAGTAATCGAAGCCTTGCACTTTTAAAAGTGCTTTGAACTTTGGTATTGCTCATGCTTAATGAGTAATAGTGAATATTTTTATGTAACCATTGCCGAATTTATTTTCGGTCGGTCCGCAAGTAGTTCTAATTACATCTAAGATATCCACGTAAATTTTTACATACTTCAACATTATTGGAGGAATTTTAATTTTTTCGGCCTTTCCAGGTTCCTCCGCAGCTTGTTTACTATTATCAGGATTATCATTAACATCAATCGTTTCGTTAATCTCCTCAGAATTTAGCACTTCATATTTATTAGAAATTTCAATTAATTTAGCTGGGCTATTAAACAAATTACGTGCTTTAGCTATTTTACGCCTATTGGGAGAATTATATTCAATATCATGCATTTTATCCTCAACATCTGAATCAATTTTGCGAATTTCACAGTTTAGCTCTACACAGATAGGAATCAAATTCCTCTTACCTCTCAATTTTTCCAGCTCCGTCTCTATGGTCTTGTACTCCTCTGAGTCATCAACTGGGTGGTAGTAGTCTTGCTCCATCGTCTTGATAAGCTTAATCAGGTCTTCAAGCTTTACACGGGATTTAACCATCTCCGATTCCAAACGCACCTTTTCAATGCAGTATTCGCAGGGACTTCCGGGCACAGCTGGAGCATTAGCAAGCCAAGAAATAAATTTGTATTTATAAGTCACATAGATACAATTTTACTGGTGCATTGAAGAACATTTATTTTGAAGAATAAAATGTGATTAGTTTTTATGCAAGCAATTACTATAACTAAAATTTGAAGTTTATAGCAAAAGAAACTTAGCAAATTCAGAAAGAAAATTAAAGCATTTAAAATCCGACAAATAGCGTTCGATTTATCTCCAAAGATACATTCGTACACATTTGGATCTGTTGAATGAAAAGAAAACCGAATTGATTCTCTTGGTTAACAATTAATTCATAGACATACTTTTCAAAATGCTACAGTCTAACCGTCTGTTTTCCAAAACTTTTTGTTGTTTAAATCAATATAGTATTTTCATAAAGGACTTGATATGCATTGGAAAGGAGAGATATGTCACGCGGGCCTCATTTAAATGGTTTTACGTGCTGGCGGATAATTTGAAAGCTAGAGAAAGAGCGTCAAATGACAGATATTGGCAGGGAATTTGATATCACTAACAGTTTAGTTACAAGAATTTGGGCAGCGTTTCAAACAGTTGGTCAATGTAATAGGTACAACTAGAAGGCCGCCCTTGCAGTACGAAGATCTAAACAATCACTATATCGTTTTTGAAGTAATAAAAAAGCCGCGTGACATAGCTGGTTAAATGGCAAATCAATTGAAAGCAATCACAGGAATTTAAATATGCTGGTAATCAATAAAAAGAAGGACAGAACAATATCTCCAAAGGCTTATTTCATGTATCACACTTGTGAGATTTCACTCTAGCTCCTTTTTAGGCGGTAGCACACTTCACATTTTTCTTCGATCTTTCTCGAATGGTTACGTGTCTCGGTCTTAGGAACCGGTTTTTTTTACCTCGAGAAACTTAATCGGTTATTCTTTTTCTTTTGATGATAAAGGAGGTAGTATACTACCCTCTTTTTTCTCGGACGATCAAAAACGATTTCGATTGCTCGGGTTCTTTGCCCCTTTGTCCTTGAGTGTAGGGGATGGACACTAGGGCTGGGCGCAGCAGTTTCCCTAGAGTTTGCCCGACGGGGGGAGGCAAGATCTGCCCGATGGCACGACCTGCTGAACAGGGGGGATAAGTGTAATGAAATTGGTCTGAAATTTTAGCCAGATCTATATTTATCAACTAGTTGAATACCCCGTACAAACATTTTCCCTGACGGGGGGCCCTGCCCCCCAGTCCCACCACTAGCGTCACCCCTGGCTGGGCGATGATCAAACTTTACCATCGCGATATATCGTCTAAGATAAATCGATATTTCTCCATATATCGATATTTATTATATATATTTTGAGGTATAAATTGTAAATCGTCCCTCTTCACAGAATGCTTACTTTGATTTAATCAAAATAAAGGAGTTAGTTTCAATGAATGTGAAAAGAGGAAAACTAAGTAGAAAAGAAAGAAACAAAATGAAACAAAAAAAAGAAAAAAAATATTGTAACTACATTAAGCAAGCAAATTTCCTTTCGGAAACGATATAGGTCAAGGTTTGGCAATCTATCAACCTAAGTCAAGATTTGGCGTTGAAATCGCTAAAAAAAAAGCAAAGTATATCGCGGCAACCAGTCGTTTTGACTCAAGATTGGAGATTTGGCGTTTAAGTGGTGATGATATCGTCAGAATCGTGGTGGCGATGATATCGTGAAGACTTTCAAAGCATGCGAACAGTTTGTAGTGTTTCGCAATCAATCATCCTAGCTGATTACTTTACGCTTTAACTAAAAAATTTGATAAACTGTCACCAAAACAACTTAATCAACTTAACTTTATTGCAGAATTTACTACAGATATATGTCATATCGACGGCGTGAAAAAACATCTTAGCTGATGCTTTGTCCCGTATCTGTATTGTGAATTATCCTAAAGCATTGGATTTTACCGCTATATCTGCTGCTCAAAACTTAGATTCAGAACTTCAAGAGCTACTTAATGATAAGGATTTTGGTCTTAAATTTCAAAAACTTAAACTTCCTGACAGCAACTCTTCTGTTTATTGTGAAACATCCACAAACAATATACGGCCATATAATTCCACTTCCTTTCGTCAGTTGGCTTTTGATTCTGTACACAATCTTGCTTACCCTGATGTTAAAGCAACAGTAAAAATGGTAACAGATCGATTCATATGGCCAGGAATAAAAAAGATGTCGCTCACATGACTAAAACATGTATCCCTTGCCAAAGAAATAAAGTAACTCGCCATGTCCATTTTCAAAAATGATTTAAAGAATATGCACTTATTTCTGAACAATGTTTTCCTGGAAGGGGGATGATGTGGCAACCGCCACTGAACATTTTAGCTAAAAGTTTGTGAACTTCAGAATGGCAACTACTGTAAAATTCAAATTCTTATTTGTAGTTGTTATCGCACTATCGATGTTTGCTATTCGCTATTATAATGATATTAAAGTCTTTATGTTTGTAAAGACATTGTTGTCAATATAGCGGCGTACTTTCACTACAACCAGAACGCATTCCAAACTCTCTACACTTCTACTCAGATTGAGCGTAAAAGGAACTAGAGGCTCTGACAATTGGCGAATTAGATAATTAAAAAAGATGAATCCTTATAGGCTGAGTTTGATAAATAGGCGTCATTTAAGGAGATTCAGTATCAGTTATACAGGGTGTTAAGGTGGCTTAAGTGGAATTGACCATTTGGTTGTTGCATAAGGATAGGAGTATCTACGTTATTATAGGAATTGTTCACTTGGTCCCGTAATGTTGGATTTCAGTAGTTTTCGAATTGTTGGAAGAATTTTCTTGATAAATCCTTAATGAAGCCTGCTATTTTAGGGATTTTTAGGTCGTTGAGAATAATATCATTCCTGATATACCTTGCAGCGTATGTAACAATTGCTTTGGAGAATTTTAACTTTTTCCAATGCGTTTTTGTTGCTAGGCCCCAAATTTGTGAAAAGTAGGTCAGGATTGGTCGGAGGACATGATTGTAAAGTAGGACTTCGTTATTTAGGGCAAGCGGGGATCTTATTCCAATGGAGGGGAACTATTGTATGAATTTTAGCCCAGAATTTTTCAGTGTTATATTTAATATGGCTTCTGAAGGTGAGTTTGGAGTCTAAGATGAGTCCTAGGTATTTAACTTCTTTATCCCATGTCAACTATTCTTCAAAGAACCTAAGAGATTGGAGATTTTTCTGGCATGACCTTTTCTGAACATCACTGCGTGGGTTTTTCAGTGTTGACTGCCACATGCCGGAGCGTACACCACTTTTATATTTTGACAAGGCTTTTTCGCAGAGTGAGAGTAGCGAATTTTGTAGTGCTTCCTTGGGCTAAAATAGTTGTATCGTCAGCAAAGAAACATTTAATAGTGTGATTCATTTTGGGAAAGTCAGCAGTGAATATGGTATATATTAGAGGACGTAGAATGGACCCTTGAGGTGTTCCTGCTTTAATATTCCTGTATCGGAGAGTGTCTTGACTGAGTTTAACTTTAAAAATTCTCTTGTTCAGGTAGCTGATGAGGATATCTATGAGGTAATGAGGAAACTTGCTATTGATCAGCTTGTAAATGAGGCCATTGTACCACATCCTATCAAAAGCTTTGTGGACATCTAAGGAAACACCTCCTGTGAATAATTTATGATTAAAACCATGAGTTATAGGGTTGGTCACGCGCAGCAGTTGATGAATGCAGCCATAGTTTGGTCTGAATCCATATTGTTCGTCAGGGATGACATCAAGTCGTGGCATTGATATTTCAGTCTGTTCAGAATAACTTTTTCGTAGACTTTACCAAGATTACTTAGCAGGCTAATTGGTCGGTAGTCCCCTGGGAGTTTAGTATTTTGACCTGGCTTAGGGAACATCAGTACATGGCAATTTTCCACCTAAGAAGGAAATACGGATATTGGAGGCACTTGATGAACACTTTAGTAGTGAACGTGATGACATTAATTGGTAACAGTTTGAGAGCTTTATTGGGAATATCATCGGGTCCGGTGGCTTTCTTGGTATTAATTTTCTTGAGATAAAAGGAGACTTCCTGGGGGAGGTAGCTGAATATTGGAGTATTGTCTGGGAGTTTTGATGTACAGGCTAAAGTATTTGTTGACCATTGCTATTTTATTACAGTCATAAAGCTCTGGGTTTGTTAGGAAGGAGTTTTCTAGTCAATATTCGAAGAAGTTGGCTTTGCCAATAGGAGTGTATTAAAGACCATCTGTATCGATGGGTGGGATTTGGATATGCGTTTTGGAATATTCTCTATTTGCTTCGTAAATGAAATTGTCCTCTTGGTTAAGTCCCGTAAGCCATTCACGCCAGGATTCCTGGTCAAAATCTCTGATGTCTCTTTAAATTTCGTTGGTCAGCTTGTCTGTGGCTCTTCTGTACCTTGGGTCTTAGGTTTCTTGCCTTCTTTTCCTGAGATTATTTCGAAGGGTGATTTTCTTGTAATTCTTATAAGGAGTTTTCTATTATTGCCATTAATAAGTTTGGATTTGGAAGAGAGATTGATCGCAGTGACGATTGCACCGGTGACTTTTTCAATGGATTCATCTATGTATTTGATGAAGTTTATGTTGGGGTTTCCTGGGAGCGAGGTGTTGATTAACTGCTTCAAAATGGTCCAATTGGTGGTTTTTCTAGTTTTGCTCTTTGCTGGGGGCATGGATATCGATTTTAAAAAAAAACTGGGTTATAACCACTGTGTAATTCATTTAGTGAGTTGGCATCGCCTGATGAGAAGTTCTTGAGAATCCCATACTCTAGAGTGCTTGGTTTGTTCGAATGAAGAGGGAAAAGAGTTGGTTCAGTAGGTGCGAGCAAGGTGACGTTACTATTCCATATATAGTCATGAATTATCTTACCATTGGCATTTCTGCAACCAGCACTCCATGCCCTATGTTTGGTATTGTAATTTCCCACTGTAATACATTCGCTGCTTGAAATGAAAATATTGTCAATTTCAGTGGTGGAGATGTTTTCATGAGGAGTTCTAAAAATACTTGAGACAGTGATATGAGGACTATTTGGCAAGTTGATAGAGATTGTTGTGTTTTCGAAGGTGGACGAGGCTATTGGCGTAGATCGATATCAAGAGATCAGTTTCGCCTCTTCTATGGGTGAACCTGTCTGTTCTATGGGTTGTATAATTTGGAATTTTGAGTTTGTCGCCTGGATAAATGTGAGTTTCTTGAATGGCCATAATATCAGGTTTCCAGTCTAAAATGAAATAGTTGAGTTAATTGATTTCATATTTATTAGCAGCAGTATTTCAGTTGATAACATGAGGACTGTTATTTCTTGGGCTATTAAATATTAATAGTTGGATTTTTCATCTAGTAGAAATTTGCCATTTGGCTAAATAAGGAGTTCTTCGTTATTGACATCATATTAGACTTTTGTTTGAAAAAAGCTTCCTGACTTGGAGGGTTTGAACTGGATACAAGTTGCACACTTCTGGGAATGAATTTAGTAGCTAGATTTAGGGATGTTGGAGTTAGTTCAACTCTAGGAATAGGAGGGGCCTTTATTTTGGCTATGACCAGGCATTTTCTGGGGTCACTTGGAAAGATTTCCTATTCATTGGGTTCTTTAGCAGCCGGTGAAACTTGCAGTATGTGCTGCATTGCAATGGAGACATTTTGGCGGTGTATCCCTTGGTTTAAGACAATCTTTGGGTTTATGTGGTCCTGCACACTTTATGCACCTGGGGTTCCTTGAGCACAAGCGACTATGGTGAACAAATTCCTGGCAGTTGTAATATTCCCCAGGAGTTTGTTTTCTCTTCATTGATTCAATATCAACTAGCATGTAGCTGATTGAGTCCATATAATATATTTCCATAGACTTGGGGTTTTCGAAACTGTCACAAGGTTCTTGTGACAGTTTCTTGTTCCAAAGACAGTTGTGACATTCTGAACGAGCAGTTAAAATCCTTTAAGATGACACCATCTTCATCAAAATACCTGGATTTAAAGCCGAGCTACAAGCGCCGAAATGTTGACGAAATGGAAAATCAAATTGTCGCCAAGATCGTTAATATTGAATACAGCAAACAAATAGTTTGGAACACATCTGCATATCCGAAAGAGTTCATAGCGGCGGATTTATATACATTCCATTTATCCACCATCGTTTCGCTTGGCGACTTTTTGTCGAATGACTATTTCGACGAACACTGATTTCAGTGATATAACGATATTGCCAACGAAAGACCAAATTTCTCCTGAAATAAAACAATGATATGGTTTATGGTAGGCTCATTCAAAACTAATAGAATGGACAAGTGTTTGGTAAATTTGACAGATTTTAGCTTGAACGGTGTTTGCGGTATTCAATATTAAAGATTTTGGCGACAATTCGAAGGAAAACAGAAAATAATTATCCTCTTTGTAGAGTGCCAATAATTTAAAACATGTGGATATATAATTTAAGAAGTATAAAGTATTTTTAAAATAAATAAATTATATTTATTCTTTTTCAAGAAAAGTTCTTTCAAGTCATAAAATTTTTTAAAACTCCTAGGAGATTATTTCTTGTTGATTAAGTCGATATTATATCTTTTTTAGATTATAATTATTTTTCATAACTTCACATTCGTTCTTTTTATAGATAAAAAATTTATAGAATGTAATTTTAATACAGAAAAATCATTTGTAAAGTTCATTTTTATTAATTTTTATAAACCCCAGAAAAAATAAATAATGTTATTTAGCCTTTGCATCAAGATGTTATAATAAATGTCGAAGGTACGAAATAATATCAAACTAATTTATTGAGCACACATAATAAGTTACAAAATATTACAAATTAATAAAATTTCCAATAAACCCCAAATGCTGAGCATAATGGAAAAAATTGGGTTTCAAATCATTGTTCCTCATTTTTACTTTATGTTTTATCATCATACGGATGAAATAAGAAATAAAAAAACACCTGTGCTTTCTCTTTCTGCTCTATTTGACTATCAAAAAGTCTATATTTAATTTTTTAAACATTTTATCAAATTGTAACAAAATCCAGGAGTTCTGGAAACATTATAAGTATATCTGAAATAAATAAACAAATTTTCAAGCTTAACAATAATAAAATGCATCAACACTAATATTTTAAGTATCTCAGGCCTGTAAGTTTCATTATTTATAATTAATAAAATCAATGAAACACATAATTAACACACCTGAAATAAAAAAAAATGAAATTGACTACCTTTGTATGAATGAATGAAACAACCGTCAGGAAATTTGGTATGAAAATTTAAAGCAGTATTAATCTTGTATCTATACTTCTTTTTCTTAATATACACAATGCTAATTTATACACTTAGAAATACTTTATTCAACAAAAACAATTTTCAAGATATTTAATAATAAAATATTTCAACAATCATTTTTTAATTATCTCAGACCACTACTACTTTTCTTTATATATTAAAGCCATTGAAATTTCATTATTTATAATTAATGCAATCAATAAAAGACGTAATTTACACACCTGAAATAAAAAATGGTTAAATTGATTTAAATTTATGTATCTACGAGACTTGGACCACCTTTATATGAATGACACAATTGACAGGTTGTTTTGGTATGAAACTTTAAAGGAGTATTAATCTTATATCTGTCCGACTTTTTTTTAATATACACAATGCTATTTTAAATACTTAGAAATACTTTATTTAACAAAAACAATTTTCAAGATATTTAATAATAAAGTATATCAACAATCATTTTTTAATTATATCTCAGACCACAGAGCTTATAACAAGAAATATTTCTTTTTTTCTCAAATGAACTGAATTTGGCTAAGGAATATGCATCATAAATTTGTCATTTTTAAAAAATTATAGCCTTTTAAAGAAAAATAAAAGGACAAGATAATTTTTTTAAATAAAATATTGCTAGCATAAAGAGTGTAAAGATAACTTAGAAATTGACTCATTGTAAGATATACAATTATTTTGGCAAATATGTTGTTTTGGAAATTTCTGCTGCAGTTTCAACTTAAATTTAAGGGGAAAAATTTTTAAGGTCGTATTTTTAGAAATGGATATATAGGTCGTCTGAACATTACGCATCTTGTAAAGGATAGACACAGCATTATTTTTTAAATAAATAATTCACTTACAATAAATTAAACAGAAATATTCCATGTAATAACTAGTTAACTTAAACTAATCTTTTTTTCATATTGAAAAGTAATGAACCAATTATATACTTTATTTAGGATTTCTTGTTTTAGTTCTTGCAGTCATTCTTGTTCTTACATTACACAAAGGGTAAATTATAGTAATGAAGAAAGTAATTTTTGGGGCCCAAGGCCAACGAAGGCCCTAATCCCCGGTAATGGTACGTTGGTGATGCTGGATAATTTCAGTTCTGGGAATTAGATGATATGCTGCTGTTGTTGGAGGCAAAGGGTGTGTGGGTGGAAGTCATCTTGTGGGATTGATGCTGGAGCACTGCAAGAACTGGTGCCTGTAAAGAGTAGCTGCTACTGTTGAGAGAACTCAGATCTTTGGATGTGATAATTTTCCGTTAGCTGCTCTGATAGGGAAGTGACATGCCGTTTGGAACTGCTCTTCAGGATTTTAAAATCTTTGGGAAGAATGGGGCGTGGGGCAAGGGTCTGAAATAGGTAGCAAGGATAGCGGCTCCTAATTTTATCAATTATAATTACAATTATAATAGAATCTTCCCGAGTCTTTTAATTTTCGGGCCGGGGGAATAATTTTCAAGTGGCCGAATGACTTCATTATTAATTTTATCAAGATTATGATATAGTTTTGTTGAGACTTTTTTGATAAATTCCTTTAAAGCTTAATTGCATTTATTATATCTTCATTTCGCGTATACCATCCAGCATTACATATTAGACGGATTATATTATTTTCTAGAATTTCAAGCATTCTGATATTTGATTTGGCTGCTGCACCCAGATGGGAAATCCGTAAGTAATTATCTCTCGTAAGATCGCAGTGTAGACTAGCAATTAATATTTCCTATTCCTTTCCGAATCTCGTGCTATTAGAGGGAAAAGTTTTCTTGAGGCTGCACAAAATTTAGTTTTTATTGTTGTAGTATGATTTTTCCAGGTTAATTTTTCGTCTAGTATTACGCCAAGATATTTGGACTGCTGAGACCAGGGGATTGTTTGGTTTTTAATTTTAACTATTGGTTTGTGTTTTCTTCTATCCTTGGCGAAATACATTGCTTCTGTTATATTAATGTTAAGGGCGATTTTCCATTTGAGGAACCAGTCGTTCAGTTTCTCTAGATGTTGGTTTAATGCGGCTGAAGTATATTTATGGTCTTTACTTTTAGTAAGAATGGCAGTATTGTCTGCGTACACACCTAATAATGTTTTATTCGTTTTTGGAATGTCGTTAAAATAAAGAGAATAGAGACCGAAGCGATTTTCCCTCCTTGTGGAATACCTGCTCTCATTATTTTGTCTTCGGAAATGCTGTTAACAATTTTAACTGCGAATTTTCTGTCTTCGAGGTAAGATTTTAGAAGCTGCAGCAAATGGGGTCGGGTTTTGTATTTGATAAGTGTATGGATTAGTCCTTGTATCCAGACTCTATCAAAGGCTTTCTGTATGTCTAGGAAGACCGCTCCAGTGCATTCATCTTTTTCAAAGCCACTCGTAATATACTCGACTACTCTTAGAAGTTGGTGCGTTGTAGTTAAGGTTTTCCTAAAACCAAATTGCTCCGGGCAAATGATTTTGTTTCCGACAAGATGCTCGTTTAATTTGACTGGAATGCAGTTTTCAGTTAGTTTACTGAATGTTCTGAGTAGCGAGACTGGCCGATAATTTTCTGGCTGATTGGGGTCTTTTCCGGGTTTCAGAATTGGCACAACAACCGCGGTTTTCCACGCTTTTGGAAAATTACTTAAAGATATTGTTTATGATTTCTGTGATCTCGAAAATCATTGTGCATGGTATATTTCTAAGCATTTTGTTGGTGACACAGTGCTGTGAAGTTATAGCATATTAAAATGTTATCAGATCGTATAGTGGTATTTAAGTTTAAACTCATTCCTTTTTTTTGCTTTGACAAACTATAAAAATTTATTAATTATTATAGCATTTTAGACACTACAAACTATCAAGTTATTAACTTCACAATAACACCAAGCTATGATATATACATATGCTATGATATATATATATATAATGTTCATTGGTAACAAGAAGAAATAATAAAATTCAAAAAAGTACTTATCACTGAGGCTCTGCAGCAGCCTCTAAGGTAGCACTTCTGGCAGGGGAAATCATCTGCTCGACACCTTGAAAGCCTGGACCCACTATGGCACCATCTTTTCCCGAAGAAAAAAAATCATCTTCGCAGGGGACCTTTAACTCCCGGCCTCTCCAAGAGTCCGTTCATCTCCTTCGATGATGTCCAGCACCCGAAAAACCCCTGTCTGTCCTCCTCCTCCAACCAAAAAGGCCTGCTTCCCTACGTCACAGGCAGTTACGTCACTCCCCTTTCGAATGTTCTCCAAAGTTCAGGACAGGACCAGATATTTCATCACCCCACAGTAAAATTTCGTCATCCGTCGGTATTTTCTCTTCAGCGTGACTCAGCAATTTCCACTGGGGACAATGCTTCGCGGTGAAACCACCCAGAGCAGGGGCAAAAATAAGGGAACGCATTTCATCTCCTTTCCTTTTTCATCTTTTGACATAAACAAATTCTAGTTTCACACACACAGGAATTTTATACAATTAAATCACTATTTAAATAAAGCATAAAATGACAAAAATAGAATTATTTTAAAAGAAAAGATCTTTTAAGCGATAAGATATTCAAATGTTAGATAAAAGAACAGACTTTGAGTGTTTTGATTAAATGCATTAAGAAGAAGGAAAAATAATTGAAGTTAATAATTAAAAAGTTAAGTTGTTAATTTAATTTAAATGTTGTGGGACAACACAACAACAGTCAAACCCGCATGCCTTTTTAATATTTAATTTTTTTAATGAATTTGATTACCTCAGAGGGCTGAATGCATTTGAGATTATCAATTTGGTTATCGGTGTGTGTGTAGGAGGAGAAATTTTCTGTAGATTTTTTGACCTCGTTTTCCGTCTCTCTGTGAGATAGGTCGTTTAATGAGAATTGTTTCTCTAGGCTAAGGACAATAGTTTCGGCCTTGATAGAGTCTGAATATGCAAATCCATTTTCTTCCAGTAGCGCTTGGATTTTCTGCGCTTTCTTACCATTATCTTTGCTTTTCTCCAAAGCGTACCGTCTTCTGTGTTCAACGCTTCAAGTTCTTCGGTCTGATCTTTTTGTCTACCATTCTTACATAATTTTTTCGAGTAATTTCTCAATTCTGTTCAATTCCGCTTTAATTAATGGTTTCTTTAGTGTTTGCTAGGCTTTTTCCGTTTTGTTTTGCGTTTTAATCAAATCTTTAATATTCGCGTGGATATATGTTGCATAGGGTGTTTCATTTCTTAAGGCAAAAAATAAAATGTAAAATTGTTGCAGACTTTGCTTACGCCCCGAGTCTCAATGAGGTAAAAGATATATATGCCAAATTTCAAGAAGATTGGATAATATATAAAGGTTGCACACTTTGATCAGTTTTGTAAAAGTAGGCAAAAATACGATTTTTCAATGTTAATTACTTTTATTGGGAAAACTAGAAATCACAAACTTATAATAATATTAAAACTAGACACTAAGATTAATATGTAGTATAATAGGCAGAACATGTTCTATATTAATCAACTTTGAACTTTTGTTCGCTTGGTGACGAATTTTCTGTGATGCTCGGCTACCCTCAACAAGAATTGTTTTTGTTGTTCGTCCCTAACCGATTCGTTAAACTTTTTTTTATCAGAGCAATTCATCTTTCTGCGGTATCATTGACCACCTTAAGAGCGTTCACATGGCTTCTTAGAGAATCACTGCAGTATTGTGTCACGTCGTGAATCCCAAACAATTCAAAGAACGCCTTTGTTTTATTAGTAACGAAATGGCTCAGATATAGGCTTTCCCTTCAAAAAATTGGTTCCTACTCTCTAATCGCTTCCTTTTCTTTTTCTTTGCAGGTTTGGTTCCTAAATGTTTAGTCATATTTTCCTTATCAGCCTTAGAAATACGTTCGTCCAAAAAAGCCAACCTTACGTTTGTTTCTGGCAGATACCAAAGGTGTCTCTTATCAACTGTGAGAGCACTTTTTTTGACGTCTGCATCTTGGTAAGTGCTCAGAATCTATAGCATATCCAAATCATTCTTTGGAGTCCATCGACTTACAATTGCGTCGTGCCAAAAGCAAACATATACGAGGCTGACAAAATGTCCAACCCGTTTCACTCCTTTCAATTCTCGTTGAGGAATATTCAACTGTTTAGTGAAGAGGACAGTTTTAAGTGCATATATTGTCTTAGCCATCAACCTTGCTTGATGCAGAGCCCCTGAGAACCTGAAACTGAAATCGTTTTAAGACCAATCTCCTAGGTACAGGAGTGAGAGTTGTAATAACTCTTTGTAGTCTTCTCTTGGATGACTTCCGTCTTTTAGGACATTTTGGATGTAGTTAGCCATTTTCACTCGTTGTTCTTCTAGAAAGCCTTAAACGGGACTTTATTCATCCAGCATTGTCGTATATGACTTATACGACTTATGAAGTGAAGCCCACAGACTTTGGAACTTCCGAAATATCTGAATGTCAAGACCACTTGATGGTATGCCACAACACTCCTTTCAATATTAGTTCATGGGTGTGATGACGGCACGCCAACCACAACAATGTTCGTCCGAATTCCCTTTCAATTCTGGTACATACATTAGATGCTGTAGTATCAAAAGATAAACCGATGATATTGTCACGTAGGCCAAATCGGCCCACTTCCCGAATAACTACTTCAGCCGTCTGCTCATCAGTGCCTTTCAGGGTAACAGGTGCGCCAAGCAAATGTTCAAAATCTTTGTCAGTCACTAGAACTGCAACTCTATCTTCCAAAGTTTCGACCTTCCCATGGGCATCTGAGGGGAACAGTTTACTATCCCAATGCAATACCAGATGAGGAGGATTTTCAAAGAGTTACTCTTCGATTTTCTTTGCCATTTTACTTCTATTGATCGCCCGAGCTCGGTAAACGGTAGCTGGAGATACGGAAATTTTTGAAACATCGAGGCCAAGACTCTTTGCAGTTGCTAAAATGAAATATTTGCCTGTCGAATAGAGAGCTGTTCTCGATCCCAAGTAGACGTGAGTATCTGATCAAGAGGTTTTAATCTAGGACTTGAACGTAATTTTTTCGTTGCTGGATGTGAAAGCTCGGCCTCTTCGTCACTAGGTGCTTATGATGATGGACATGAGTCTTCCAGTATAGCTGTCTTATTTATCTCAGCGATAGTCTTGCAATGTTTATTCTTATATGAATATTTTTTTTCTTCTTTTGCAAACTTAGTTCTTATTTTCGAGGAAAACACCTTGTCTACTCCTCTCATTGACGAACTCATACGATCTTCTCTTTGTGACCTAAGAAATTCTTTATCTTCTTGTGATACGCTAGTCATGTCCATCACATTTTGCCGGGAAATGTCAAATAACTCGACGAGATCACCTTTCCAAATCTGCCGT